>JAWDJW010006336.1:0-137456 GCA_033119265.1 Coniosporium uncinatum
TTGGCGAAAAAAGAGTGGCCCCCTTTTGCAAAAAAACCCCCCTTGGGGGGGGGCCCCCTGGGTGGGGCTCCCCCCCCCCCCCCCCCCCTCACTTTCTCCTCATCATCCTTTCCCCAAATCCCCTCCTCCCAGAAAGTATCTCTCCTACCCCTTCGGTCTCCTCTCCCACTTCCTCTTCCCCTTCCTCCCGCTCCACGCCTAGTTCCCAGTTCCTAACACGCGCATTCTCCCGCTCTAGCCAAATCCCATCCGCGCACTCGCCACACACGTCGGCGAGCTGGTCGTGACAGCGCACCACCGGATCGATCGGTGGCGGGACAAAGACGTTTTGCTTCGCGATGAGCGGCGACGGTGGAGCGGTATGATGTCTTTTGACAGGCGGGCTGCTTCTGGTTCTGCTTCTGCTTCTGTTCCTGTTTCTGGTTCTGGTTCTGGTTCTGTTTCTGGTTCTGTTTCTCTGGCTGCTGCTGCTGCTGCTGCTCCTGCTCCTGCTCCTGCTTCTGCTCCTGCTCCTGCTACTGCTCCTGCTCCTGCTCCTGCTTCGGCTACGGCTACGGCTACGGCTACGGCTACGGCTGTAGAGGTCAAGAAGTCCGGTCGACGTGGTGCAGCAGCAGCAGCAGTAGCAGCAGCAGCGACAGCGAAGGAGGACGTGAGCTCACCGCCAACAAAGAAGACGACAACGGCGACGATGGCGCCCAGAGCGCAGGAGTGTCAGAAGCGGTTAGAGAAGGCGGAACACGACGTCGAAGCAGCGAGACGGCAGGTCCGGCACACGGTGAAGGAGATGTGTTCGTGTCTGGCGAGTATGGAGGAAGAGCTGGAGGAGTGGTGGGGTGGTAATGAAGAGAAGAGGAAGAGGTATGAGGAGGAGGGGAGGGGGGATAGGGTTAGGGAGTCAGAGACGTTGCTTGGGTGAGTCTTTTTTCCCTTTTTTTTTTTGCTGGTGTATAGGATATGTTCTCATGGATTGGGGCGTGAGTGATGGTGGTGGTATGGGGCGGTAGTGTGAAGGCCTTCTCCACTATCGCATCGAATCTACTTGCTGTTGCAGGACTATGCGGCTAACATGTCTATGCGACTCACAGGACCTCGAAAACCCTGACGAAGAAGATGATCAGCAAGGTCGGACAGTTTGCGCGGTATGTCTTGGGTATTGAGCATCCTAGTACTATGAGTGAAGGAGACTGGGAGGGACGAATTGATGATCCGAAGAGCGATGTGCCTGTAGTGGAGTATGGCTATGGGATAGCAGCTTCGGGAGAAGATAGTGTACGTGGTCTGGCTTTGCATTGAAGGTTTGCTGGCACCAGGCATAGGAACGACCTTCAGGTTCTTTCGTCCAGGAGGTGCGCAGTGAAGTGCGGCTTCAGAAGACAGCATTCAAGGTCCACCATCAAGCATTGTAATAGGCATTTCGGAGTTCAATTTGTGCTGTTAACCCAGTCTTCTTGGGCGACGTGCTCTGTTGGAAATTACACTGTCCTCTTCATAGCGGAATAGACGCCAAGCCCGGTTATGTGGACGCGAAGCTGGCAAGGAAGCGTTCCATCCTTGACCTATGCTGGTGTTTATCCTGCCTTTTAGACGTCCGCGGTCGATCGACCCATGAATCGCGCTCTCTCTACTACGTTGTTTGCTTGTCACTAGGGACGGTTCGTTCCCGTCGCCTTGGTTGTGGGAGACGTTGGCCCTACTTAGCACACTCTTCCGGAAGCCAACCAGAGGTCGTAAAGTGATAGTTGATGGAGTAGATTCGCATAAGCACCACATTGCCTCTGGACTCACATTTAGGCTCGGCTGCTGAGTCAAGACTGTGCATTTGTTGTTTCGCCGATGTGCGTCCCCCAAGGTGTAGACATCACGGGCCCTACGCTACAGCGTTTGAAGTTTCAGTGCTGCATCGCACAAGCATGTCGAGGTGATGTAATATCACACATGAAAGGAGAAGCGTAAGCTCGCCAGCTCATCCCAAGACCAGACCGTTGGTAAGTGTGCAGGACAGATGGAACCGGCGGATCTTTTTTTTTTGCTAGGATGACTAGTCTGATACTGCACAGAAGAAGCCAAGGAGATTGACAGATCTTCCTGGAGGGCAAATGGTGCTTCTTCTGAGAATGATGAGGGCGAAAAAAAATGTTGAAGGATTGATTAACAGCAAGTCTTTCCGTACAAGCTTCGTCGACACGCCGGCCAGATGGACTGTGCCGATGTTGTAGATATGCTACGTAGACCTAGAAACACTGAAGCTTCAACATTGACCAAGAAGTTCTAGAAGCCAGGAAGTTGGCTGACAGTTACATGCGGCTCTGACGGGCACCAGTGATTTGCCTCATGGCGCGCCAGACTGTTGGATGGTACTGGCTAGTCATCCGCATGGTGTACCCAGATCCAAAATGCCACGCAAATGCAATTCAAGGGTGTACGAAGCGTCACGTTAGTTAGCTTTTGGATCTGGACTCATCAAGCTACGTAGTTGTACGTACTGTACGACTTGGTACGGCGGTCACGGAATCACGCGCGAAACGGAGGTACAGCTCTGTGAAAATTTTCTCTTCTTTCTTGTCCGTGCTGAGGACCATTTCGCTGGTCCACCTTTCAAGATTTGTATCCACGAAGGTTGCCACTCTTCTCCGGGTTTCGGCTCCTCCTTTTTCCCTCCAGATCCCACGTCCTGAGCAGGGGTCTCTGCAAGCTCGTGATTCGGTTCAAGGAGGACCGACTTGCATTGTTGCTTGCATGGTAACGTTAGGGAACGAACTAACAATGTCAGCTTCCAGCCACCATTGGTATATTCAGCGCCTTTGCCGAGGCACGCCGCACGCTTACTACCACAAGTTAGAGGAATTTAGCAGCGCGGCATTTTCTTCGGCACCAGATATGCCGGGGGGGTGATCGCTGCACATCCCCGAAAGGGCTGTCGCAAGTCGCAACTCTCCGCGTGGAGTCACTGGGAGTCACTGGAGTGGGTTGTGGAGCTGATGGGTGGATCCGCGCCTTGTCTTCATCGGCATGTGACACGGGATGAGCAAGAGCATGGCAAAAGCTAGGACTGCTACGGTTGCCGTGACTGGAGGATGATGATTACAAGTCACGAGCCCGTATACATTACCTACCTTCATACCCGCTACAGACCCAGATCACGATCCTCGAGCCAGGGATCTTGACCTTCTAGAGCGCTTCCAAAACGCTTGGTACGGACCAGGCGATGGACGTTTCGATCGTGCGAGTGTAGTCTTCTCACGAATGTAGCTACGGGATTGGCACGGAATTTTACAACTCACTCGATCATCGAGACTGATTGAGTAACTTAATGACCCTAACAGGAATCGAGGTCGAGGTCGCGTGAAGCTCGTTTAAGCACCAGAGGCGAAGCTTGCATGCAACACTGGGGCGCGACAGGGCTTTTGCTAAGGAGACGGCTCGCTTGCTTGGCCTCCCGATCGACTTGCGGGGATGGCGACAAATACAGTACAGCCGCGGATCAGTCTTAGCGCACCGGAGCGGCAACGACTCGGTCCAATGAGCTTTCCAACATGGAGCGCCTTCGCGGCCGGGGTGGCTGTAGACTCGCAAATGGCAATCGAGGAAATCATAATCATCAACGCTTGTTTTCCCCCCCAAGATCAGCTTTTGGCAGCGTTATGCACATACAGTAGTTGGGCAAATACGAAGAGGCGGGGGAGGGCGTCTCTGCTGACTAGTAGGAACTGTCTTCCGTGAAGTGACGTTGCAATACAACACACGAAGATCACGCTGATCGTGAGGAGCACGTTCGGCAGATGTGATGCTGACAACGAGCTGAAGGCCAACAGATGGCGACAACGATGGCGACGGCCGCACTTGAGTGGAGCCGTCGCGTGACAACGAAAGCCTTTGTTCCACTATTGTTCTAGGAACGCACAGAGGTTTTCTCTGTCGAGTTGTTGAGTCTGTCCACAAAAAATAACAATAAATCCACTTTGACCACCTTTCGCACGGTGAGGCTAGAGGTTAGTGTGGATGGTAGAGCTGGGGCTGGGACCCGATTCTTGGAAGGGTATCTGATAGGGTGGAGTTGATGGTGGTAGGACTAGCAGAAAAGAGACATTTCTGGCCGCTTACTACCGCTTTGTACGGGCTGGGGGAGATTTGTGTAGACCTCTATGGACTTGTTTCGTGCGGCCGAAATGAGCGTAGCGTCGCGGTACCAAATTCCATTCGTTGCTCGTTGCTACCCTGTCACCTGGTGCGCCCCCCCCCCCCCCCGGCTTCTGGCTCTATGTAATCAAAGGTCTCGCGCGAACGCCTCCAGATCCCTCCCCTCTCGCAGAGGAATTAAAACCCCAGTCCCCCGCAAACCTTTCTTCTTCTCCCTCATCCCGATCACCCTCCTTCGTGCATCCAAGGCCTTGCTTGCCTGTCCTCTCACTCTCTCTTGTGTCTCGTGTCTCTCTGACCTGCCATCCCACCTCATCTCACGTACTCCCACACAACAACAGAGCAACCTAAACAACAACAGCCAAAATGCCTGGAGGTGCAGCACCCCTCCAAGCGACCACCGATGTCAACCGCATCGAGGCGCCGGTGACGATGAAGGCATACCTTATGTGTGCCTTCGCGTCATTCGGTGGTATCTTCTTCGGTTATGACTCTGGATACATCAGCGTAAGCCTTGACTTTTACAACACAAACAGCGCCTCGCCAGTATTCAGCTAATCCACCTCGCGTAGGGTGTCTTGGGTATGAGGTACTTCATCCACATGCACACTGGTCTTCCATACTCGCTTCTCGACGATCCCGCGACTGCCGACGCATTCACTCTTCCCGCATCCGACAAGTCGCTCATCGTCTCGATTCTCTCCGCTGGTACCTTCTTCGGTGCGCTCATGGCTGGTGACCTCGCTGATATGATCGGTCGTCGTCCCACCATCATCTCCGGCTGCGTCGTCTTCATCATCGGTGTCATTCTCCAGACTGCCTCTTCTAGCGGTCTTGGCCTCATCGTCGCTGGTCGTCTCATCGCTGGTTTCGGTGTCGGTTTCGTTTCCGCCATCATCATTCTGTACATGAGTGAGATTTGCCCGCGCAAGGTCCGTGGTGCGCTCGTCTCTGGCTACCAGTTCTGCATTACCATCGGTCTTTTGCTCGCTTCTTGCGTCGACTACGGTACTCAGGACCGCCTCGACAGCGGCTCCTACCGCATTCCGATCGGTCTCCAGATGCTCTGGGCTTTGATCCTCGCAGTCGGTCTCTTCTTCCTTCCCGACTCTCCTCGTTACTTCGTCAAGCGTGGTATGCTCGACAAGGCTGCCAACGCTCTTAGCCGTCTCCGTGGCCAGCCCCGCGACTCCGAGTACATTGAGCAAGAGCTCGCCGAGATCATCGCCAACCACGAGTACGAGACCCAGGTAACTCCTCAGGGCAGCTACCTCAACTCCTGGGTCAACTGCTTCCGTGGTAGTCTTTGGACTCCGTCCTCCAACCTTCGCCGCACCATCCTCGGTACCTCTCTCCAGATGATGCAGCAGTGGACTGGTGTGAACTTCATCTTCTACTTCGGAACCACCTTCTTCCAGGACCTTGGCACCATCTCCAACCCCTTCCTCATCGGTCTGATCACCACCCTCGTCAACGTCTGCTCCACTCCCATCTCCTTCTGGGCTATGGAGAAGGTCGGCCGTCGTCCCCTCCTTATCTACGGTGGTCTCGGTATGGTAATTTGTCAGTACATTGTCGCCATTGCTGGTACCGCTGGTGGCAGCAACTCCTCCGTCGTCTCGGCCGAAATTGCTTTCATCTGTATCTTCATCTTCTTCTTCGCTACCACCTGGGGTCCCGGTGCCTGGGTCGTCATCGGCGAGGTCTTCCCTCTGCCCATCCGTTCCCGTGGTGTCGCCCTCTCCACCGCCTCCAACTGGCTCTGGGTAAGCTTACCATCTCTCCTCGCTCAAAAATGAAAAAACCACATAGCTAACGACTCCTGTCTACAGAACTGCATCATCGCCGTCATCACCCCTTACATGGTCGGCACCGACCAGGGCAACCTCGGCGCAAAGGTCTTCTTCATCTGGGGCACCCTCTGTGTCTGCGCCACCGTCTACGCCTACTTCCTCGTGCCTGAGACAAAGGGCCTGTCGCTCGAGCAGGTCGACCGCATGCTCGAGGAGACCAACCCGCGTAACTCGGCCAAGTGGGTGCCGCACTCGACGTACGCTGCCGACATGGGCGTCACGGATAAGGGTACGCTGGATCCCGAGATTGTCGCTGATGTTGAGAGGAAGGGTTCCGTTGTGTAAATGTCTCTTTTCTTTTTAAAGAGATGTTTGCAATTCGTTGACTGGTACATCGTCTTTTGCGTGTTCTCAGTGAACGATGTTGTTGTTGTTGTTGTTGTTGTCAGTTTGTCAGGGGATAGTTGGGGGATTGAGATCGTGTACTCGCAGCAGATATCTATCCCCATCTCTTGCTTGTATGCGGTTTGGCTTGAGAGTAAATACCACTTTTTTTTGCGACATAGCAGAGAAATACATTCACACCTTATCTTCATACATCTGATCCTGCGCCTGACTTATTATATGTCTGACATTGTTGCCTGATCAACTCGATGTGCGCTTCATTATAAATCTCTCATCATGCTGAGAGAGAGTCGATCGTCGAGTTTTTTTTGTTTGTGACCGCTCATTTAGGCCGGATGATTCCGACGTTCCTCCCATCATGATGAACTGAGCTGGAAGCAGCTCTCACGTGATCGGAGCCCCATGTCTTGAAAGCAGTCACGATCAAGCATCGGCTTAACTCCGTTACTGATCTCTGCATGTCTCCTGATTTACTCCTGATTCACAATTGTAATGAGTTGTATGTTGAAATCAATCAAGCCAAAAGAAATCCATTCAAGAGTTGTTAGTTAAGAGTCCATGCTTAATGATGTAGACACGCCCAACAGAATACCCCAACCCTTCTCCCAAAACCATGGGGTCCTTTTTCCCGTTGGGAGGTGGCGGGAGAGGAGAGCTTCAATATCCGCACCTCCCGATCATCATTGCCAGTTTTGCCGCTCCTCCCAAAAACCCCAGAATGGAAAAAAAGAGAAAGGAAACTCCCCAGTAGAACAACAAAAGGAGTGAAGACTTTCCAACCTCTGCCTTCCCTTACCCAAACCCAAGCTTTCAAACCCCTCCCTCCAAGTCCCTAGAACTCATGGAGCACATACCGACCGAAATCTGATATCCATCCCCCCTTTTCCCCCTCCTTCCTCTTATCCGGTCCGCATTCCCTGCGTTACCTCACGTCACTACTACCTACTTGTTGCCCATACCCCTATAACACAGCGTCGGCTCCCCCCCATACGCCCTGGGCGCCTCGTCCAGCTTGCGGACGAGCGTGTCGTAGAATCTGGCGTCCCAGTCCACGCACTCGAGGTACTCCCACCAGAGGCGGAGGCCGGGCGGGGAATCTGCGTCGGCCTGTTTGGAATACAAAAGACGTCAGTCAGCGTGACGCCGAGGAAAGAACAGAGGCTATTAGGCTTTTGGCTTGCTTAAAGTTTGCTGCAGGGGAGAGTCGCTTGACGTTCTTGTTGTTGTTGGAGGAGGAGGAGGAAGGGTGGGGGCCGCGGTTTGGTGAGAAGTAGGAATTTCGTGGGAAAAGAAAGGGAGAGGGGCGGACAAGGACGCAAGACAACTCACCCGCTCAAAACTCTCCAAAACCTGTTCTTTCCTGACTAGCCCGACCTTGACTCTCGCATCTTCCTCCCACTCCGCCAACTCATTCACATGCTCCCTGACATCCCTCTCCAAATCCGCGTGCTCCAAGTCATCAAACGCCACGCTCCCCTCCGCAGCCGCCTCGCGTACGACAGCGCCCTCGTATTCCGGCTTGGGAAAGAAATGCCCCATCAGCGCGCGCGTGACCCACTCCGCTTTCCCGTTCTGCGTCAGCTCGTCGGCCCAGTACATCTTCACCGCATTCGGCACGCACTCGACCATACGCTCCGCGTCCAGTCGATCCGACCACCGGGTCTGTGAGTACATGCCATAATACACGTACTTGTTCGGTTCCAGGGCGAAGAGCATCGGCACGCACCGAAACGCCTCGTCCCCCATACCCTTGTCGTTATCCCTCAGAAACGGAACCAATTTTGCACCATGAGCGCCTGGAGAAGCCGGGAGGTAAGGGTCGTGAGCCAGATCTTGCACGGCGTAGTAGGTGCGGGACGGGAGGATGCATTTCCCGTGCGAGGGAGGGATGTAGTAGAGGTCGGGCGTCCATTCGAGGCCGCCGAAGAGGGAGTGGAGGAAGGGCCAGGGGAAGGTGCGCATGCTGGACGGTGAGGGGATTCTGCTGAGTGTCTCTTGGTTGAGGGGGGGCATTCGGGTTACTGTGATGGGGATCCATTTGCCAGCGACGGCAGTGGCTGGGTCCTCGATGGAAGGTAAGGGTGCGTCGGGATGTGGAACTGAGGGTGTGGTTTGGGTTGCCCCACTCACTGATCTGTCATTGCGAGCGAGAGACGGGAAGACCTTGGCTGCTTTATTCAAAAAATCTTGGGACGAGGCGAGGTCGTCCACGGCTGCTTTGGATGCTCCGTTAGCCGCGCTGCCGTGGATAAGGAGTGGTGCATCCATGTGTTCAGCAGCGTTGACGGGTCCTACAGCACCCTTGAGCGTGCTCGGGCTTTTCTCAATGGAGTCTTCGTTCATCTTCTGGCTAGCACTTGATGCTGCAGCTGCGGTCGCGGTAGTGAGCGGCTGCTGCGTCAAATACTGAGTGCTCGAATCATTCATGCGACTGAGGATGCGCTCTCGCATGGCTTGAACGTTGTCTTGCGTCGGAGTACTGAGTTCGCGGAATGGGCCGACGTTGATCTGCCAGCCGCCACGCTGAAGGACGTCGATATCGTAGCGTATCAGGCATAGCTCCTCGATTACAGCGTTCAAGGTCTCATTGAATCTGTCACCATTGGTAGAATATTCTGGATATGATGACTCGGAGCGGATGTCCGTGGTGACCATGGCCGTAGTGGGTTCAAAGGTTCCTGCTGTTGGATTCATGAAGCCTGTGTGGTTGCGGTCGGCTGGTCGGCATCAGTAGGAGGAACGAGATCCGTATAGAAGAACGTACTCACGACTCGCTCGTATGATTGTGGGTAGTGCAAGAGGTGATGTTGCTAGGACCGAAAAGATGATTCGTCCTTAAAGTGAGTTTTAAGTGTGTGTCAACAAGGTCAAATGAGAGCTTGAGGAGTGAAAGGTAAGTTCGATTGGCGGACAACCGTCGAAGAAGTGATCAGTTGCTGCTGAGAAGTCTGGAGAAGGAAGCTTGAAAGTTGAAGAGAAACTTACTGATCCTCGTCCGATCTTTTCGAAGCGGTCGGGGTGTGAAGTTGTACGTACGAGTCTCGACGCAGCTGAGGATGTTATTATTCGATTAGAGTACAGTCAGTTGTAATAAGAAGTATTGGTAGTTGGAGGAGGGGCTTTGTAGAGCATAGTATAGATATATGTCAAGAAGGGAGGAAGATCAGAGAGCAGAACATGGAGCTTTATACTGAGTAGGACCGACGATGTAACATTCAGCGCCGCATTGGCTTCAGTCATGCGCACTGTTACAGTATGCTGTGGTACTTCCGTGTACGCACAGCCCGCAATGGACTGATCAGTACCTGCGAACGAGGAGACTGTCAAGGCAATACGTCGGTTCGAGTGAAGAGTACCTTACGGCTACCCGAGATGAATCTCGGCTTATCCGTCGAGTCGAACTGTGAATATACTTTGACTGTGAGTTTCCAAGATAGCGTGTGGCTAGCAAGGGTTTCTCTTGCCCATTCATGGTACAGACTCGAGACGTGTGTCATATAGGCGATTTCAATTGAGCAATCAGCCTTCCTCGACCGCTGATGGCCGGGATACAAATGAGTAGATTTTACAGTGTTCGCAGTAACACCAAGACATGACAGTAGGGAACCAGCATGCTTTAGAAATCCGCGGTATACCCGAAACGAAGACAGCAGAACACTGGCAATGAAAGTAGACCGCAGGGAAACGAAGATGTTCATGTGGAAGAGCTTGGATCCCTAGGTCACGATGAAAGCTAACTTGGAGGAAAAGAAAACGAAGGGTTCGTCCGTGGCATGAAGAAAATTCAGGATGCGATCTCTTGTACAGCCTGTCGGTCTTCCGATAGTTTGTGGACTTTTAAGAGAAAGGAGTTGTACTCCGTCGATGCGGAGATTCTCCGTACAGTACCAAAGGCTCAAATTGGGTTTGACGCTAGCAGCTCCAAGCGTGACGTAGGAACTTTGGACCCTGACTTTTGCGCGTGGTCGAGCAATAGAGACGGGAGAGCTGCTACATCCAAAGCACACCACTTTAACACCAGAAGACAAATCCCAAATGAAACGTATGCTGCCTCTTCCAATAAGATCCGGACCCATCTACCAGCAGCGCGCTCGCCGGACGATTGTTGCACACACGCTCTAAGATGCCGCCGCGAGCACGCGCACTCGTGCACGAAGACTCGAAACCCGAAGACTCGACCGCACATCTCAAGGCAAAGCTCGCCGCACAATCGGCTGGCACTCGCGGTGGGAAGAGGGCACCGTCAGGAGCACACACTGGTAGTAACTTGAAAGAAGTCGTCTCGTCAAGTAGCAAGAATGATACTGCGACCGTCGGCGCTGCTGGTCAGGGGACACAGAACGGATCGGCAACTGGAGGCGGAGTATGTCCATTACATGGCTTCGAATTTCTTAACAAACTCTTTAGATCTCTGCGTAGCTAGCTAATGAGAGTGTTCCCATTTCCAGATCAACTGGGCTGCTGAAGACCCATCGCTACTCCATCGCTATCGAAGCACATACCAACTCCAGACACCCTCCGCATTCAAGAACCCGCACGCAGACGCAATACTTTTGACAGGAATCGGACGGTTTTCGCCCACAATGGCAAGAGTGAAGAAGAAGCAGCGCACCACGAATGATCAGCTAGCGATGCAAGTGCGGAAGAATTTCAACAACCTGGCTGTGAAGGAGGACGAAGTCATCACGGAGCTACTGTACAAGATCAAGAACAAAGGTATGTCGGCAAAGATACCACAACTACTCTACACATACGTTGTCAATGCGATGGACGTTAACATGGCACAGACAAAACATTTCGACAAAAGTTCGGTCCTCAGAAGCCACCCGCAAGATGAATACACGGTTGAACGGCGCACTCGCATTCTACGGCGTAATGGCTAGGATGGGCTTGAAGCATGGCTTGCACATAATGATACCCACTAAGCAGCGTGCGTGGGCTGGATAATAGATGGTTATGGCGCTGTAAAAGAAGCCCAAGTACTCTCAGCTTCTCTATTCTTTCTCCAGGGCTCGGAGAGCGGACAAGGAGTCGGATAATGGATGTTCAGGCGTTTTACGTGCAAAGGAGCACAGAATTTCTATGTTGTGTTTCGATCATGGTATTTCAGATGTTGCTCCAATTTACCTGCTCAACCTATACAATGATCGTGGTTCAATCTTGAGTTTCAGTTGGAGATGCTTCTTGAAGCGGGTAGGAAATTCTAACGATGACGGCACGGAGCGAGTCCCATCTCGGAGCCAATCAGCGCTCACCCCGTCCTTTCCTAGAACTTTTTCACGAAAGGAAACGCTCATCTCCTGCAACATCGCGACGCTGTCCTTACACGTGCTATTGACTGTTTCCCGGAGTACTGCGTCGTCTCGAAACCATAGCTAGCTGGATCACCTACCTTCGCGATGAGCGTCGCCGCTCCGAGCGGCCCTCTGAGAGCCGCAATACCTATTCGCTCCCTCACCTCCGCGGCGACGAGATCATGCTGCTTGAACCAAGAAAGGCGGCATTCTGCTGCCCAGAACGACAGACCGCGATACCTCAGCACACGAGCACGATGGAAAGAGCCAGCATCGCCGCGCTGCCGGTCCTCTGTATCACCCATTCAGCAACGACGAGTAAGTCTGCGCCCTCAAGGCGATACCTATCCATCGCAAATGTACATTGTCTGACATGCATCTACCTGTACAGTCTTTCCATCCCTCCCCGACATCCTACGCCACAAAAGATCCCTACGGCTCCCTCGGCGTCTCCAAATCCGCCTCGGCCGCCGAAATCAAAAAAGCCTACTACGCCCTAGCGAAGAAGTACCACCCAGACACGAACAAAGACCCTTCCGCGAAAGACAAGTTTGCCGACGCTCAGTCCGCTTATGAGATATTATCCGACTCGAAGAAGAAAGAGGCATACGACACCTATGGCTCAGCAGCCTTCGATCAAGGCGCTGGCGGCTTCGACCCTGGCGCGGCGGGGCAAGGAAACCCTTTTGCAGGCGCGGGAGGGTTTGGAGGATTTGGTGGTTTCGGAGGGCAAGGAGGGTTCAGTAGCCAAGGAGGCGGGTTTGGCGCGCAGTTCAACTTTGAGGATCTGTTTGGCGCCTTTACAGGGCAGCAAGGCGGGCGGAGAGGAAGAGGGAGAGGGCAAAGAGCAAACCCATTCCAGGAAGCGACAGTATATGTCGGACAAGACATTGAAGTACAAACCAACATTTCCTTCATGGACGCCGCCAAGGGCGTCAGCAAAGACATCAGCGTCACGCCTCTCGTGGACTGCGGCACCTGCGGCGGCTCCGGCCTCAAAAAGAACATCAAGCGCGAAGAATGCAAAGCCTGCGACGGCACCGGCAGCCGTGTCACCGTTCTGCAGGGCTTCCAGATGGCCACCACCTGCGGCGCATGTAACGGCGAGGGCCAAACCGTGCCAAAGGGGGGACACTGCGGCACCTGCTCAGGCGAAGGCGCAGTGCGCCAGCGCCACACAGTCAAAATCGAAATACCCGGCGGCGTCGAAGACGGCATGCGGCTTCGCGTCCAGGGCGAGGGCGACGCGGCGCCCACCCGCGGCATGGCAAAGGGCCAGCCGGGTGACCTGTACGTCTCCATACGCGTAGCGCCCGACCACCGCTTTGGACGCGTGGGCGCGGATATCCTGTTCACGGCCAACGTACCCCTCACGACCGCCATTCTGGGCGGCGAGCTCACGGTCCCGACGCTCGAAGGCGACGTCAAAGTCAAAGTCCCCACGGGGACGTCGTCGGGCGAGAAACTCACGCTGAGCGGGCAGGGCATGAAGCGCCTCTCGACTGGGGGCCGGCGGTCGTCGGCAAAGGGCGACTTGAAGGTCGAGTTCCGCGTGCAGATGCCCAAGTACTTGTCGGCGAATCAGCGGACGATTGTGGAGATGTTGGCGGATGAGATGGGGGATAAGGGCGCAAGGCGGGTGATGAATTTTGGGAAGCAGCAGGAGCAGCAGCAGCAGCAGCAGCAGAGACAGCAGACGGATTTCGAGAAACCTTCGTCTTCTTCTTCTTCTTCTGCTCCGAGAAGCACGGCGACGGGAAGCGGGACGACAACGTCGTCGTCGACCACGGCAAGGTCAAAGGAGGATCTGGAAAGGGAGATGAGGGAGAGGGAGAAGGAGGAGCATAAAAATGAGGGGTGGATGAAGAGTGCTTGGCATACTTTGACCGGGCAGCACGATCACTTGAACGAGGACGGAGGGAAGAATAAGGCTGGAGAGGGGAAGCAGCAGCCGGAGGACGAGGAGCAGAGGAAGAAGGCTTCGGGGTCGGGTTGAAACGTCCTGTGAATCACATGATTCGGATATTGTTCTGTGCGGGTTTCGCGGGGATGTGTGTATTTATCGTTGTGGGTGCCTTTGTTGGAAGCGTTTTTTTGCATTGATTTGGAGTATTACTGGCCCTCCTCGAGGGAGGACTATCTCTGCATTGTACGTTTGTGCTTTTAAGCTTCGTGGTATGTGTATATAGTCGTTGAGCATGTAGACTATCTCATCTCATCTTCCTGAACGTTACGTCGCCGTCAATGTTGAATTTTCTGGAGTCCACCAACATCAATCCTGCTATACACCAGAATGGAGCAGAGCGAACGAGTTGTGCACAGACTCCGAATACCCCCTGCATTGTTACCAAGAAATGAGACTGCTTTGATAAGCGTGGTAACGTGCTATCTTCTCCTCCCCAACCAGTACGGACCCGCAGCGTTCGGTACCAACGTCAGTTCGCCGCATATGCTTGGCGTCGTCGTCGTAGATGTTGGAAAATTTGAAAGGGCCATGTCGTGTAGTAGGACATGCTTGCAAGCGACACCGTTGTGGAAACCGTGTTATACGAGTGCTGTGGCGAGATTGTATGGACATGACGCAGATCGGCTTGTGAAGCTCAGAGAAGGTGGTGGAAGATTGATGAACGGCATTTAGTGTTTCAGGGTCCTGGATTCGCTGGGAGCATGGGTTTGGTTGGAGAGCAGCCAGTTGGGAATTCAAGGAACCGGTGGTGTGTTGATGGGCGGAGAGTACTAGAGAGGGCCCCTGAGTTCGGACTTTTGGAAAAGATGGTGAACCAAGCTGGGCCCGCTCCTTCACGTCCACTACTTGGCTCTGCATTTTATTTGGTGTTGTCGTGGGTCCGACCTTCCTCTAGACTCATTTGGTGGCTCCAAAAACCAGCTGTTGCTGAAGAGCAGTCTTGCACTGATTCAAGGCACGGTGATGCTGTGAATCGATCTTGAAGCATTGTTAAACTCAACTGTCAGTATGGGTCCGAAGTCTGTGCACGCTTTTCTGCGGTGTCCGCCATATCTCGGATATGAATGACGCCTGCCCATACATGTCCTCCATTTGCTTCAGAGCGTTTAAAGAACTCGCTTGCGCGCTTGATCTCCTGATTTCTTTCTGCTGAATCCTCCGTTTCTCTGGGCTCGGAAACGGAAAGTTGGTCTGGTGTTTCTGCTTCTTCGACAAGGAGATCACTCATCCACAACGCGACCATACCACGTAGCTGCAGCATCTCGGCGTTTTCCTCGAAGACAGCTGTCGGTCCCAGGAGCTTGTCCATGCGAGCAGCAATGTCTTGTGCTTGTGCAAGTTCCTGTTTCCGTATGGCTTCCAGTCCGGCAGCACGGGATGGAATCAACCTTGAGTGTGGGACATCGTACTGTAAGGGATCATGGTCCGGCAAGGAATATGATGGAATGTCGACCTGCTCATCAAGTTTCTTACGCGCTTGCTTACTTGACTCGACAGCTTCCTTAATCAACACACTGAACAATGGCGGGTAAAAGTCTGTTGCATTTGTATACTCCTTTTGAAACCATCGGTAACGATGCAACTTTATCAGATACTCGTAATATTCGCAAGCTTGCTTGAAGCCTTCTTCGCTGATGAAAGTGTCTGACGAATGCTCACTGCTGTCTTGGCTCTCATGTCGTTTTGCTGTATCGTGATCAAGGTGAGTATGGCGTTGAAGCAAGATTTCGGCTCCTATACCCCATCGCTCGTTGACTCTGTAGTCGAACAATTTGCCTTTGACTTTGGTTTTTAAGAGCAACCCCCAGGCATGACCGGCTCGCGCAAAGTCGCCCTCAAGCATGCAGCGGTGGAGTATCGTCGTCAGGATATTGATGTGCTTGTTCTTCAGACTTGTCCGTGGCGCGTCAGGCTGGCTATACAATGGTGGTTTCAATTCCAAGAGCTGCTTTTGCAGTTCTTCGTCAGTCAATGTTCGAACATTTCGAGATGAGTCTCCATGAGGAAAAGGGCGTGGTGGAAGATGTGATCCTGGAATACAGCCCGCAGTCTCGTACTCCCTTTTCTGGTCGGCAGTTAGACTAGTATACAGAGCGGCACCCTCTAAGAGCTTTGTAGGTCCATCTGGATCTGAGCCTGCGGCTTCGCTGTCTGTGACATCTTCGTCTAGATCAGTGTTTGACTTTCGCTTCTTGACATCCCTTATAGCACGCGCTCGAAGTGACGAGGGCCGGCCCGCAACAAACAAGCCTGCTGTAGACATGCTCACGATGTAGATGTACGAGTGTAGTAGCGAACAATACACCACAAGACGTGGAGCTTGTTTGTTTGGCCTTGCCCTCAGTTGGCAGCTGGCGATGGGGTGACAGCAAGTGTAAATGTTTGACGTAGATTTGCGTTGGCAAGTGAGAGGGCCGAGATGCCGCCGCCAAGGCTAAAGGCGTGACATGCCAAACCGCGCCTTACTGAGCAGCTCGTCCTGCCTACCTGAGCACTCGCGTACCCAATTCCCCCACCACCTCACCTTCGCTCGCTCCTCCCGTCTGAACCTCGTCATGGGCCAGACGAGCTCGAGAGATGCGGCATCCTCGCCTTCCGGCTCACGACGAGACCGGACGGCGCCGTGGCTGAGGACTCGCGAGCCTCAGCATGACGACGAACCACGACCTCAGCCGCATCCTCGCTCTCGACCTCAGAGTTTACTGAACCCCTTCAGTCGGTCTCTCTCGGATATGTCAGGAGGTCAGACGTCTCCGAACTCACATAGTCTTGTCCGGAGGTCTCCTTCACGCCTTAGCCGAGCACGGTCCTCGATATCAACTTCCATACCCAACATCTTCAGCCGACATAACACTACACGACAAAGACCTTTCTCACGAATACAACCACACTCCTTCATACCCTCCTCGGAACACAACCGCCCTCCATACAGGCACAGCCGCAGCGAGGACCCCAACTATCTTCTCCCTCACCTGGAGCAGGTACCGGAGCTTGCGCTTAACTTTGATGATATGAACGTCGACGTAGACGTTGAAGCACCATCAAGAGAAAGCAACAGAAGAAGCAGCCTTCGACAAGCCTCCAACATATCAGACAGATTCTCATTCCGGCCAGACAGAGGTCTCCGAACAATGGCCAGTTCGTTGAGAAGGAGGCGGTCAATACGACAAGACGATCAGGCAGCCGTGCTATCTAGACTATTGTCAGTCGCCGCAGCAGCGACTGCAGCGTCTCTGATGGGTGGAGACCAGCGGGCAGTTTCACAGGCTCGAGACGTAGGAGGAGACGGGGAAGACGGAACGTTTGACAGTTTCCTCAGAGCACTTCAGAATGGCAGCGTAGCAGATGCACTGAGGCGGAGTCATGTTGATGGTTCAGATGCCGATTCTTCTGCGCCTCTCAATTTCTTCAGGATGTTCAGGTTCGGCTCGCCGAGTGACGGAGCCTCGTTGAGCAGCGGCAACAGCGTCAGCGGCACACCTGGTTCCGACTTGAATGATGATACTGGAGGTGAAGGACGAATGATACCGATCATCATTGTCGGCATACGGTCCATCAACCCTGGCAGTGGAGCAGAGGAGAGCAGCATCCCACCATTTTTAGACGCTCTATCGACCTTTCCTGCCCCGTTGGCCTCACCTGATGTTACGATTGATGGTATACTCAGGCAACCACACAACGGTACAAGGTTTAGCCACCGAAGAAGGGCATCTATGAGCGGACTACGAAATTTCCCAGCAAACTACGACAGTCAACGTCATCAGCGCAATCCAGAACGCTCACGTCCTTGGTCAACATTGTCAGACACGCCAGGACCGCGGCCACCGCCTTCAACTCCTGCCACCGCTAACCTATCCGCATTTTCTTCGGGAAACACCACCCCAACATACAATCCTTCATCATCTCCAGGAACCTCCTCTACAGTACCTTCACGCCGGGGCAGCTTCGGTAGGAGAAACGCAGCAGCAGGTCTTGGATCCACCGCTGAAGAGCCACAACGTGAATCTCACCAAGCTCGACATCGACGTCGTATGAGCGAAGGCGACTCCAGCATCTTTGGCTCAGGCTCTTCCAGGCGGAACGGTGTCGTAGCGCCCGATCCATCCGAAGCACCGCCAAATGAAGGTTCCCGTAGCTGGATCATATACGTTCTGGGCGGCAGCTATCCCGAGAATCACCCTATTCTTACTACGCCAAGCTTGTTTACTGATTCGCCAACTTATGAGGACATGATGCTTTTATCTGCACTGCTCGGACCTGCAAAGCCGCCTGTTGCTAGCCAGTCTGACGTCGACGAAGCACCGGGCTTGTTCGATCTGGTTGTTGTGGACGGGAGGCTTGTCGCCCAGGCACAAGATGGCGCGGAAACCATAGCCTTGCAGCCAGATCAGCGATGTCTGGTATGTTTGTGTGACTTTGAGAAGGCTGAGGTCGCTAGGCGGTTGGTAAATTGCGATCATCTGTTTCATCGCGAGTGTATTGATCAGGTAATTCTTCTATTGCCTTCTGCCGGTTCTCTACTAACACGCGCGTTAGTGGCTCACGACTGGGCGCAACTCTTGTCCTCTCTGCCGTGGTCAAGGTGTTGATGAGAAGCCAAGCGAAGCCGCCGAAGATGGCGCCAGCGATACGGCTCCTGAAGCAATCGTCGCGTAACCACGTTTATGCGTAGCCGTGGTCATGCCGGCACTTGTTCGCATGGCGTTATTGGCGCTCACTTCCTGGGGCTTTCGAAGTGATTCTTGACGTCTTGAGTCGCTTACTTATTTCGACTTCACAGCCTTGAAGCATACGGTCGCTCCCATGCGCGCGACGAAAGATTTGCTTCGAGCTCACACAACAAGGATTGGGCTGGGTTTGGTTGGTGTGAATGGCAAGAGGGACGGTTCGGACTTGATGGCTCAAACTCACATACCCCTTTCTGCTCAGCGGATTTCTTACACTCTCGGTGATGATTACCATGAATCTCTCTTCTCGTCAGGGTTTTTGAAGATGCTCATGTATATGTCTAGCGTGCGGTCATTAAGCTGCATTCGAGGGGCACTCGAAGTAAACAACGGGCGTCGTCTCCAATACACTTGCTCTCACTTGTTATACTGGACAAGTTTATTCGCTTGTCATTTTGGATGCGTCGATCGTGACACAGTCTACCTTATCATTTTCTTCCTCCTTCTACTTTCTCTTCCACTCCGGGACCATCCAATACGTGTTGAAAGACCTTTGATGTCTGGTTGGCGATGAACGCTGCGTCGACCTTCGAGAACTCGGCAGTAAGAGTGTTCTTTCTCGGAACCGAACATGTGGCAATATCTCGGAGAGCACGCAGCGCTAATCGGATATCTGAACCTCGTGGTCGTTCGCCTCTTCACCATCCGTCGTGCTTTTACCCAGCCGTTTAGCCGGTACACTCGGCACCGCTCTCCGGCTCTCACCAGTCGTGACGACGCTCTTCAGCTTCGTCCTGCACGCTGCGGCCTTGTCTAGATCTTGGAGATCTCCTTCGGATCGACTGTTCCTAGGGCAGATCATGCGTGTTGGTACGAGCGCTACCGTCGATCTTCCCATGCGTGGACCCGCACTGCCGAACATGGTCTGTCTCCAATTCAACGGATAAGGAGTGGCCATTGGTTTGGCGTTTGCTGTTGCGCCATTTAATAGTTCAAGCCTTTCCGGATGCACTTATGCTGAAGTGTCCAGGGTCAAGGCACGTCTGTTCGCATTCTTTGCTAGGGAAACGTGCAAGCTTGACCTTTTAGAGGGATGATTGTCACGGAAGTCTGGCGAATAATGTCATATCATTCGAACGAAGGCATTCAGCGCTGTGGCTCACGCTACAGAGACGCGAACGGCCGTGCCTAAACCCTGTACTTGTTGTCTTTGTAATCGTGAAACTCGTTCGTGTCACAGCACCGGGTCCGCTGTGGCTGCCAGGGCATACACACGTCACACAGCAGCAAGGCTGTGGCAATGCTGATGCCTTCATGAATTGCTCTCCTTCCGAAGAGGGCCGAAGTGCTAGGGAGCCTTGTTCACGCATCGCCGTATGTTCGTCCCTTCGCTGAGGGATTTCGTACATGGTGTGCTTTTACGTCATCCACAGTTTTAATGCGAACTCTGACACAGTGCAGCGATAAATTGGGACATTCGGCAGCAAAGTCGAGGGCGATTTTCCAGCGATAGACCAACCTTGTCTCGCGTCTAGCATTATAGGATGACATGTCGCTGGTTTCCTCTCTACTACCTGCTTCACACATCGCAGGCACGCACTTTTACTTGCACTCACGCTACGGCATGGAAGATGCCTGGATCACATACGGCAATACTCAGCAAGTCGAGTTCTGGCAAACTAGTTCAACATGCATGGCTGTCACTGCAACGAATTATTCGTGGTTTTCGCTTCCCCATGCCAAACGTTCGACGCCCTGTTATCGGCCTCGACGTCATACATCGACAACTGCAAGACTTCATTCCTTCTATCCTCCCGCATTCCCCCCCGCCCCTTGGGCAGGAACGGGAAAATTCCAAGAAATTGCTAAATCTCACCACGCTAACATTGCAACCTGGAGTTTCTGCGTGAACGTACTGCACTGCACTGCAGCTCGTAATCACATACGATCTACGCATTGGCCTCGCCAAGCTGACATATGCGCGGTACCTCAGTGCCCCCCGTCCACAACGCTCGCAGTCATGTGCCTTGCTTTCGCTTACGAATCTATATCATAGTGGACCGTATCACACAGTTCGACACAGTTTGACAGATGCGAAGTCAGCACATCGGACCGGTTCCTTACCTTCCGTTATCTTGGGCAGAACTGAGGTGACGTTGGCAGATGTTACTCGTGGTTCGTTAACGGCCTCTCTTGACCCGTTTGTTGGACGTGTCACAGAGCTTGGACGATCTTGCTCGGCCTCTTCCATCGATTCCAGAAGTGGGCAGATCTCGTTCATGACTGGTGGCACATGGCAGCGGCTGAACGTAGCCGTATTCGTCACTCAAGCCGACGGGATCCTCTGAACGATCGGCCCGCAAGCATACAGGCGGGGACCAGCAGGGCACAGCCGCACAGGTCGGGTTCTTCACGAAGACTAACTATGAGACATAGTGCGGTTCCTGTAACGTTTTAGCCTGACAATTACTCTGTTAACGCGCGCTCAATCCCACGGAGTCGCCGAAGACTGGAGATCGCCAGCATCCTGAGCTCAAGATGAAGAAAGCTCGCAAGGACACGTTTTGCACGGACAATGCTCGGCATGTGTTAGCGCTCATTCTTGAGTGTTAACGAAGCCTCAGTATCAACGCCGTTGACTGACGAGTTTCCTTGACCGTTTTGGCACCCTCCACGTCCCACATGAGGTACAGTAGTCGGTATACCGGAGCCGCTATATTTTGTGCCCTTGACCACAAAGCCCCACAGCTTGTCAAGCCAAAGGCAGGGAACATGCCTGCATATAGGGCCATCTCCACGTGCGCATGCAACGGTCTATCCGGTACCTTGGTCATGGACATGAATACAGCCTGCCCTCAGCACTACACTCATACGCAAATGCATGGCAGCAAAATCAGAACTTCTTCAGTATTTTCATAAACTGATAGTCTCATGGACGCGTGTCATGGTCATTTGCATCGATCCCATGGGCCATCAGACACGAGTTTACGATCGTCGCAATGTTGGGTCGCGTGGAAGTAGAGATCGTCGGATTAGGTTCCCTTTGAGTTGGAGGCTTTCTTGCATGAAGAGTGACGCACATGGCTACCGACCGCGCCGGAATGAACCGTCGTACTGTAGATCTTCGACCGCAACGGGTTCTGCTTGCTGCCAGATCAACTTCATCTGCAAGTGTGCTTTTCATCCCGCCTAGTCTTGCATGGGCTCAGCTGGCTCGTAGCTCCGCCGTCTTTGCTCTGTGAGAAGTTCTCGGCAATCACGAAAAGGGCATGGCTCGGCAATGCGCGTCTTCCAATGAATGGAAGTGATTGCACGGAAGGACACGATGATATTGAGCCACTGGTAAGCCGCAAGGGACAATCCCAGCCCAACATGCCCTATTGTTGACGCTCCATGTCACGGAATCTGGACTTGATGGCCTCAGAGCCGCGGTCTTCGTGGAGATTGAAGGCCTCGATAATGTCAATGCTTCGAAGAAACAGCCCCAACCTGGGCTGCGACCGGGTTGTAAGAGGTTTCGAGCTCGATGCCAAATGGCGCCAGACTAGTGCGAGCAGGACGATATGCTTGTACTGTACGGAGCAGGATCAAAGCGCTCGTTATTGCACGTAGACCGCGCGATGCGTTGCGCTCGCTGGGTTTTACATTGAGACCACCCGCTGATACAGAGCGCACCAAGAGGCCAATGCATTGCATGGTCCTAAACATTTTCAGGAACCTGCGGCAAGCATCATTTTCAAGCACGGTATTAATGCAGTGCGCTGCTGCTGTAATGCTGGACCAGACGCTTTCTCCAGGCTGTTGCCATATGGGTTATGTATTGTAGGTTTTGCTTTGACGTGGAGTGGGAATGCGGCATTGAAGACGCCACCTTTCTCGATAGGAACGCAAAGAAGCGCAAACGACGCGCAGTAGCCAGACCTTTCAGCAGAAGATTGGTCGGAATACGGATCAGTTGGCGGTTCCCAAGGCGGTGACGTGCGTGCGTCACATGGGTGCAAAGTTGTCCGTTTCCTCTTTTCTGCTGGCCGTCGGAGCAACCATCCTTCGACCTGCATCCTCTCTCTCGCCCATTCACGTCTCGTCTCCCGTTGCCCAAGGTGCCTGCAATGGCGATCATCCCTTGGGTATAGCCCTATCCGTGCCGAGTACTCGACTTGACGAACGCCACAGTGGGATACATAGCCGCAAACTGCTCCTCGCCGACCTGCCCTTGCCACTCACCCAACGGCCTAATGCCTGACAAGTCGGACCCTTAAGACCTCAATCACAGCCACAGGGGCCTTTCTGGCGGGAGGAGAGGCCCATCGATCTTTTCATTAATCGCTATCCTAGCCGGCATCACGCAGGGGGGTATATTACCCTGTCATATGGAAAGAACTGGCGATTGTCAGTCTTTCCTTTCTCTCATCATAAAGAACCATTCATAGCATCTGGGGTGGTGCGGTGCCAGATCTGCAAGGCACGTTTCAGCACACGTGGTACCATCATACATCGTCCTAGTCATTTACTTTCCATCCTCACTCATCTGGAGCGCGGCCTTCTATACTAGCGGGACGACCAGGGGTGGAGTTGCTTCGGTAGGCCTGCGCTTGTGAGTCGACAAGAAGACAGGGGACCTGGGTTAACATCTTTACCAAGGCTCGTCAGCTTTTCAGAGCTCAAAACTTACACTGCAGTACCTTTTTCAGCTCGTCAGTCCTCCACTACGAAACGGTCGAACACTCCGCTACCGTCCTAGTTGCCGTGCCTCGCTTGCAGAGACCGGACGGACTGGATGGATGCTGGTGGTGCCCTCAACGAATTCCCCGCGCCTACGAGGATACGAACAGGCCCGCATTGCACGTGGAGGCTTGCCATCCAACATCGACATGGCGTCCCATTTCAACTACTACTCCCAAGTGCCTGGCTACTATGGTGTTGATAATGGAGGTCCACCACTACAGTCGGACCGTCTTACCGCAATACCCCAGCAATTTCAGCAATACTCGGCTGAGGATCTCAATGCTAATTTTCCGGAGTTCGAGGGAGCCGCTGGGATGATGTTACCGGCCCAGGGTTCGGTACGAGGGAGGCGAAGAATGGGATCGCTGAATGAACACGTCAAGCATCGTCGAACAAGGTCGGGCTGCTACACCTGTCGGAATCGACGCGTCAAGTGTGATGAAACTCACCCAATTTGTGATCGTAAGTACAAGATCATCGTGCTCCCTGTCCATGGTTGACGTATGCTGAGTTCGGACAAGGTTGTCGCAAGGGAAATCGAGATTGCATCTACCCTGAGCCATCATCATCGACTAAGTCAAGACGAGGCAGCACCAAGTCAAAGGATGCTGCCACCGACAGTCCTTCTTCTGGTGAGGAACTAGAAGAAGGTACCGCCAGCGAACTGCCTCCAATCCTGGATGACGACGAGAATACAGAATCTCCAAGTGACCCCTCCAACTCAAGCAACGTTCTGTTTCCTGGACACTATGCGCGAGAAACCTCTGATCCTCCTTCCCTCACGCATGGCAAAAGTCCAACTCCATCTTCTACGGAAGGCTCGTCGTCCAGTAACAACATCACTGCAATGCCCACTCCTCGGCGTTCGGGAACCGACGACCTTAGCAGACCCAAGTTTAGCAGGAAGTGGTCTCAATTGCCTCAAGACGTCCAGTTCTATCTCAACTATCACCGGAAGCACATGAGCCATCATCAGTATGGGCTAAAGCATGACCCTCAGCAATTCTTTAAAAAGACATACTTGGAAATTGCGCTGAGAAGCGAGCCCTTGCTCTATGCTGTCGTCGGCTATGCGGCATATCATCATACGATAAGCAGGCCAGATGGAAGGATTCACGAGTTCCTTCACTTTTACAACATCTCCGTCACTCTTCTTAGGCGGTCGCTGCAGGAGAAACAAAAGCATACTGTAGCCACACTCCTGACGGTGCTGCAACTTGCTTCGATCGAGGTAAGCCTCAACACAAAGAGTGTATGGCTACCGCTGACCCGCCACATAGGAGCGTCTCGGCGATTGGGTCAACCTTCTACGTCACCAGAAAGCCGCGTTCCAGCTCCTCAGCGAGCTATATACACCCACATCAAGCATGCAGAACGATACAGTACGCAAGGCCTTTACTTGGTACGTGCGGTTTGACGTCATGGCTGGCATGCTATCAGGGCACGAGACGAACCTTGGTAGGGAGTGGTTCGTCGCGTCGAATAACTACTATCTGCAAGCTACTCAAAACGATCCGAGCGACCTGGACGCGAAGTACGATCTTGCCTTCTCCGCGAGTCGGTTGATCGGCACAGACATGGCCATACTGTTTGCGCGCAAAGCCAGAGGCACAATCAGCGAAGCAGACTACCAGTCGGAGATTGCTGAGTTGGACAAGAAGCTGGGTTCGTGGCGAGAAAGATTGGATCCAGCCCTCCTCGACAAGACGAAGCTCGTGACAGATTTTTCAGGTGCTCCGGCTCTCGATCCCGACGACATTATCGATCCGTATCACCCGCCGTGCCTTTTTAACCTCGAACTATGGACGACCAATTTTCTTGTCATGAGCTACAGCGCGCTGGAGATCATGTACAAATATTATCTCGCCGCGGCGGAGCAGCGACCACCTCCGCAAGACATTCTGACGACGGCCTTGGGTATTTGCCAGGTGTTTGAGGCCATGCAGAACTGGCCAAAGACGCCAGCAGGCTCGGTTCTGACGGCGCAAGGTGATATGGGACTGGCCACGCTGTTCCTGCCTCCTGAACCAAAGTACACCAATTGGGCGCGCAAGAAGTTGGCAGGAGTCGAGGCATTAGGGTGAGTTGCTCGCAATATGAGGGATATCTTTGAGTATTGACAGCGAACAGTTATACCTATCCTGAAACCCTCCGCAAGAAGATGACTCTCGCCTGGAACGTGGACGTCTCCGAAGGCTGGCTGCCGTACGAATACCTTCCACCCGCATTGAAAACACTCCGAGCCTTCATCCAAGAGCGTGCAACAGCGCCACGCGATCAAGCCGGCGAAGACATGAATGACCTCAAAGGTCTCTTCTCGTCAATCACACTAAGAGACGACTCCGAAAACAGTAGTCCAGGAGAGACACGCATACCAACAGACTTTGGAGAGGGAGGGAGTCCACTATGGGATCCTCGCCATGCCAGTCGCTGAGTAGATCCATGCAGGCCTCCATCCGCCGGTTCCGCTGATTACCACCTAGGGCTTTCGTACTCGTTAACAGCCATGTCGAAACCAGGCCCGAGCTCCACAAACCCTTGACAAACCCTGGCCCATGTTTTGCGGCCAAGACAGGCCGTGCCCCGGTCCGCGGATGGCCTCTTCACTCTACATCAACAATACCACCACCCTTGCTCGGTCCTAATATCATCCCGTGTCGAAATCTGATACACCCGAGGTCTATACCAAGGACGCACATCCGTTACCGTCGGACAGGCACGGACGACGATCTAAGACACCTGGTTTAATTCTTCATCCCCATAAGGCTGGATATACAAAACCCAATATTCACCTGTGTCCTCGCTTTCGGGATATCTACGCCGCTACGAAAGTTATATCCACTCTAGCCGAAACGCATATCTTCTAATCTTGGGGCGACTACTACCCGACCAAGGCCCGATGACGCTCCCGCGGCGTTAATCTTTGCTTCACTTTCGGGGGTGCACCGGTTTCTATGATTCTTCCATCTCTTATGACAGGATTACGGGAAATGTCATGAGCGCGCAACGGGGCGGGACGTTGTCTAACGTTTTCTGTGCATTATGTGACGTACTCCCTGCGTATTACCTTGGGAAAGAAAAGTGGCAATGTTCGCTCTACGTTGGAGAACTGCCTCGGCAATCTACACGCTTTTTGCTTCCATTTGAATTGTCTGGTATTCTATGTGTTTCATGGCTGGCCGCCTCCTTGACTAAAGGCTGGGCAGGGGGTCAGTCCCAGGAATTAGTACGTAGTGCCTGAATGGCAAAAACGTCCATGGATCATTCCATCACTGTCTATTAAGTGTGGTTCCCCTCGCCGCAACTTTTCTCCGCATCCGCTCCTTGCCTGTCCCTTTTACAATATATTACGACACCTCTCCCCGGCAGAGTGCTCCAGACGTCCACAAAAGCTTGTCCAGTGGAGGTCTGCGCACATGTTGTGCGATTCTACAGTACCGACGTTACGGAGCTATAACGAATTCTGCATTGGGGATATACCCTTATAGTAGTCGGTATGGATTTATTCTTGATCCCCCATCCCTTTTCTCCTGTTCAATGGAAAAGTACAACGGAAAGATACTTTGCAATGGATCGTGGAAACGAGAACTTTCCTTGACACGACGATCCGTCTAGCCTGGGAATCTAATGCTGACCTTGAGAGACGGCTTTAAAACGCTGTGTTGCTTTCTCGCTCCAGCAT
The DNA here is from genome assembly GCA_033119265.1 of Coniosporium uncinatum. Classification (NCBI taxonomy): domain Eukaryota; kingdom Fungi; phylum Ascomycota; class Dothideomycetes; genus Coniosporium; species Coniosporium uncinatum. The sequence goes on from JAWDJW010006336.1 coordinate 26,673, forward strand.
TCATTGGGGCAAGGCACTCTCACATACCATGTGTAGAGGGGCGCACGATATTCTGGTAAAATTGCCAGCACTATAGGGGACTGATGAGTGAAAGGAAGAGATGACACGCCATGCTTCGTTAACAAGGGGATCTCGGTATATGAGCGCAAGATAATGTGATGCTCGATTTTCAAGGAAGCAGGTGACCGTTGCAGAAATCTGGGCAATGGACGAGACTTTGTTTTCGAATGCGCAAACTGCTTCTGATACGAGAAGCGCACGACTCACTCGAATTGTATCAACTTGAGTGGGGGATTGTCTGTACCAGCCAACTCGGGAGCTTCTGCTGCATTATTCGTTTGGCAGAATTATTGTGTGATGCGAAGGCGGAAGTAGAGGGGAGAAAGTGGGAACAGCTGAACAAGCACTAGGGCACTTTTGTGACTTGGAGAGATGGCTATTCTGGTCGATGGTGAAAGAGAACACCGTCAATGACACTGCCTGCGGGGGCAATGTTAAAAGAGTATCACTGTTACCTGTACAAGCATCCCGCATCCCACCAACTCCTACTAGCTCCGTGTATGGTATACGTTTACCCGACTCCCAAATTGTATCCTGTATGAACGAATCAAACAATCAATCTACGAGCAGCCCAAGCCATTCGTTTGACTCTGCTTCTTCACCCTAACGAGCCAACTCAGCAAATCGACCTTCGTCACCACGCCCACCGCCTTCATACTCCCTTTCTCGTCCCTCTCCGTCACCACAGCGGCCGAATTCCACTCAAAGAACCTGTTCAGCTTGCTCAGGGGCGTTGCCTTCGTAATCTCCACGAAGCCTCTGCGCTTAGGATGCGACGGCGTCTCAGACGACATCTTAACATTCTCCTTCGCGCCATTCGTGCTGTTGTTCAGCGACTGGCTCTCCTGACCGTTCGCCTTTGCGGACGCCGAGGCCACGGCGCCGATATCCGTAGGGTCCGTAGTGATGTCGTGCAGCTTGGAGAAATCGAACATGACCTCGCTGACAGGTGACGTCGGACTGACGCGATTGCTAGCCATATAGCTGAGCAGGTTGCCGAGCGTGACGAGACCGACTAGCCTGCTGCCCTTGGGCGAGGAAACGGGCAGCTGGTCGAAGCCCTTGTCGCGCATCGTCTCGATTGCGTCTGCGCACGCGGAGTCCGAGGTTATGGTCGTGACAGGCTTGAGCCGTAGCGCGGCGATGGTGGCGCCCTCAAAAGGGTCGGTAAGCGGCTTGATGGTGTGGGGAGGCAGGGGTGCTGGTTCGGGCTCGGGTGACTCTGGGGGCGTCGGAGGGAGTAAGTCGTTGGCGACTAGCCAGTCATCGTCTACGAATTTGCTGAGGTAGCTTCTTATGCTGTCCGGGAGTATCACTACGACGACATCGTCTTTCTTCAGATCCATCTCTTTGATGGCTTTGACTGCTGCCGCCAGGGCTGAGCCAGAACTGCCTCCACAGAGGATACCTTCTTCGGCGATGAGTTGGCGTGCATATTGGAAAGCAGTCCGGTCGTCGGTCTTGTACCACTTATCCACTGCCTGCTGGTCCAGAACATCAGGAATGAAATCGTAGCCGATACCCTCAACTTTGTAGCTTTCGTTCGCATGCGAGTCATTTAGTGAGACTGGCAATGCCAAGATACTACCGTTGGGATCTGCGGCTACGATCTTGATGTCCTTGTTGTGCTTCCGAAGTCCGCGTGCTATGCCTGTGATCGTGCCTCCGGTCCCGGCCCCAGCCACAAGCATTGTGATGTTGCCCTTCGTCTGCTCCCATATCTCCTCCGCTGTGCCGTGTTCGTGCGCAAGAGGGTTGTCGGGGTTGCCGTATTGGTCGAGGATATGTGCGTTGGGAATCTCCTTTTGCAATCGGCGTGCTACACCAATGTGTGATTCCGGCGAGTCCCATGCAGCGGCTGTAGGTGTACGAATAATTTCGGCTCCAAGGGCACGTAGTACTGATACCTTTTCAGGTGACATCTTCTCCGGTAGTGTTATGATCGTCTTGTAGCCTGCCATTGTCAGTCAGTCAGTATATGATTGCGACACACAGACTCGGTGGCGTACCTTTCACGGCTCCAACCAGCGCCAGGCCAATGCCGCTATATCTCCGTCAGCTTTCTATTCTTATCTAACTCCACAGGTTCTTGATACGTACGTGTTGCCGCTCGTAGGTTCTATGAGTGTATCTCCAGGCTTTATCCTCCCTTGCCTCTCCGCCTCTTCTACCATTCTCAACGCGATCCTGTCCTTCACACTCCCGCCTGCATTGAACATTTCCAGCTTCGCATATACTGTAGCCTCTATGCCGAGACTCTGCGGTATCCGATTCAGTCGTACCATGGGTGTATTGCCTATTTGTTGAGTGATGGACTCCATGACCACCGGTGGCAGGGCCGGCTTCGTGACTGTAGAGGTAGGCATTCTAAAGTGCGAGCAAGGCCGGGAACTCTATGGTTGATGCTCCTTATGTCTGTTGTGAACTCGTTGAACAGGTATAATGTATGTTTACTTGGAGGCTGAATTGGTAGGTAGCGTCGAGAACACGATCGCGAACAATGGCCAGACGAAACCACGAATTGGGATACGGAATGACGAAAGCCGACTTTAAGCGGATAAGCCAAAGCCAAAGACAAAGTCACGTGGAGATACCGATACCCCACCCTCTTTTGACTCTGGCCACCCATAGCGCCGACGTCGACTTTCATAGTTGATACTCGACAACCCGGTCGCAACCATTCTGGCCCCCAAAGCTGCGTAAAGCTGTGGTATGACCGTATGAACTGCTCCATGCCCATCTCCACAGCCTGCTGCGATCTGCACGTGCCCCGCGAAGCGCCCGCATAATGTCGCCCCGTTTACAGCAATGATCGGACGGCTCAAGCTGCGCCTCTGAATCCCATTCGATGCGCCACGATCAGGCAGGCAGCTCAGCCTCTGGCGACGCTGCATCTCACATCGACCTCACGGACGATGTGAAAAGGTTCAACAGTAGGTCCATCGCGCATCTCATTGCTCTCTCTCCGTGGTATGCCATCGCTGCTTCGCTGCTTCTTTGTCTTCTATCGCCCAGACCACGCATCAGTCTCGTAATTTCAATGCGTGACACTCATCATGTCGGCCCCGGATATAAATCTCCCCAATCCGAGTGCGCCTGAAAATGGCATGTCTCGGAGAAGATCCGAGGATTTCGACTCCGCGAGGGTGGATAATCCTTTTAGAAACATTCTCCCTGAGGATCTTGACAAAGCCGTGGAGGAGTTCCACCGAGAACACAGATTGGCCAGAGTCGTCGATCTCGGCATGCTCCAGCGAGGCGCGCGTCTTGCCCAAAACGCAGATGTGTTCCGTGCTAGGCATGATGTGACCGTCCTAGAAAGGGTGGCCTTGGAACGAGAGGAGAAGCCCCGACTCACCGAGCAGAGCAAGGATCTGATTGTCATTCTATTGACGTGCTGTATAGCAGCTGTCGTCCAGTGAGTCGATTGTCACCAACATCCTTAATAGCTGGGCTGACTCTCACCAAGAGGCTGGACACAGGTCTCCATCTTGGGGGCGAACCAGACCTGGCCAATAGAACTTGGACTCGACTTTAGCATCGACTACCAAAACCGCAATCTGGTCAATCTGGGCAACGTCTGTATCTTCGGGGCCATCAACAGTATAATCTACTTTGTGGCTAGCTTTATTGGCGCTTGGCTATCTGATCCCTTGAACGAGAGATTGACGGGCAGACGTGGCGCTCTGTTTGCCTCTGGCTGCTTCACTCTAGCTGGGTCGGTTGGTTCAGCGTTCTCGTCTAGTTGGCAAGCACTCCTCACGTGCCGTGTCATTGTAGGCATTGGGTATGGAGCAAAAGCATCTGTCGTGCCCATTCTGGAATCAGAAGTTGCGCCTCCGCGCTTGCGTGGCCGCTTGCTAGTCTCCTGGCAAGCTTTCACAGCTCTAGGTATCTTCCTAGGATCTTGCGCGAACCTCATCTTTCATAGCCAATGGCGGTTGCAAGTGGGGAGCTGTATCCTCCCGACTATTCCACTACTTTGCCTCGCTTTCGTTGGCTCCGAGTCTCCACGATGGCTAATAAAGAGAAACCAGTGCGTAAAGGCATACAAGGTCCTCTCCCGGCTTAGAGACACTCCTGTTCAAGCAGCGAGGGATCTTTACTACATCCATGAACAGTTCAAAGCGGAAATGCGTATATTTGCTAAACGCAGACGTCGAGAGGAAGACAACGATGACGACTATAACGACCAACAGTACATACACAGTCTCAACTACCTGAGACGCTTCCTGCAACTCTTCCGCTTCCAGCGCAACCGTACGGCCGTCGCTGCAGCTTGTGTAGTAATGGCTTCGCAACAGCTCTCCGGTATCAACATATTCTCATTCCTCGCAGCGACATTCTTCTCAAACGCGAACCCAGAGGGAACTGACATAGATAGCCTCTGGCTGACTTTCGGTTTTGGGGCCGCAAATGCCTTGTTCTCACCTTTAGCCTACTGGCTCATCGACACGAAGGGCCGTCGCTTTTTATTACTTGCCTCCCTCATCTGCATGATTCCATTCCTCTTAGCTATGGGCTTCGCGTTCAAGATCGAGGAGCAAGGTCCCAAGACTGTCGCCGTTGCTATATTGCTAGTAGCGTACACCGCTTGCTACTCCCCTGGCGCAGGAGTCATTCCCTTCCTCTACTCTAGCGAGGTCAGTAATGAGCGATGCGCATTCTCAATTATAGTGGCTAACTCTGGGCAATCTAGGTGTTCCCTCTTCTCAACCGCGAGGTTGGCATGTCACTGGCAGTCGCAGTCAATTTTGCGCTTGGGGGTCTTATTGTCCTCACGGCACCTTTGCTCATGTATGCAATGGGACCGGCAGGCCTACTCGGGCTATTTGCGTAAGTCCAGTCTTTCTACTCCGTCTCAATCGAGCTGACGCCGAGTAGAGGCTTGAACGCCATCGCTGCATTTTCTGTTTGGCTGCTGATGCCCAGCACTCTGAAGGTCACGACATTAGAAGAGATGAGTGATATCTTCAATATTCGCGTTCGAAAGCACGTCAGGTACCAATCCCGCAAGATCCTGCCCTGGTCCTTTAAACGACTTGTATCTTATCCGCTCGATCGGCTGCTACACAAACCACATAAGCCGCCCGCCAGGCCTCCACCATTCTATGTATGGTGGGGAGATCAAGCAGCAGTGGAGATGAGCCAGGAGGGACAGAGTAGGACTCCACGGCTATCGAACAATGTGACAGAGACGCAGTCCACCAGCGTAATGCATGGAGAGCCTGGGAGAAGTACGCCGGAACGGGAGTCCCTACAGCTTGCCGAAGCACCACGGCTTGTTGTAACTGGTTCCGATCCTCGGCAGAACGAGCAGGATGAGCATTCGGAATCAGACCCCCTCCTTCCCACGAACGATACAATTGCGCTACTCAAGAATTTTGTGCTTGTGGATGTCCGGAATGAGCAGCGCTATGCTTTTCGCCCGGTAAGCGATGATGATTGAGTTCGACAGTTTATGATACCTCAAAGCATCTTCCGCGCACCGTCTGCAAACAATTCATAAATACAATACACGTGAGGCCTGGGTATCTGACTTGTATCTTTCCGACTAAATGCACATAATCCGGTCATCCTCTTGAACCGCCGATCCGTCCGTCAATCCGCCCATATTCCATGGAACGGAAGATTGAATGGATGCGTAGCACCACTGCGGCTCATGTCCCAGCTCTTTCCGCTGTCTCTAGATAATGCTCAATCGCTTGATTTGTTTCAGGAAGTTTGCCACCAAACTCCGCTCCCCCTTCGTACAGCACCTTCACCATCTCCAGGAACCTTTCTTTGACCGCAAGCATACCAGGGCTAGTGCCGTTCGTGTCCCTGACTTCAATATTCGCTTTGTTCTCGATGATTATTCTAGCTGCAGATTCCCTCCTGTGAAAGACGGAGCAATGCAATGGTGTCCATCCCAGGTCGTCCTTGCGAGCATTGACGTCAGCACCGCTCTTCAACAGCAACGAGATGAGATCACTCCGGTCCCCTTGTAGCATGGCATGGTGAAGCACCGTCCTCTTGTCATTGTCTACAGCATGCACGTTGGCCTTGTGCTGCAGTAACAGCTCTGCAATATCGTAATGTCCATAGCGGACCGCGGCCAGTAATGGAGTCAAGCCATGCTCATTGGGAAACTCTATGTTGATCGATGGGCGCCTTAACAGCTCCTTTGTCTGGTCAATGTTCCCATCTTTGACCACCTCGTGCAACTTCTGAGCGGCACGGTTGCTTGAGGGTTGCTTCTTCCCCTGCGATCCGTTGGAGGAAGCTTCAGGCAATTCCGGCGAGTTCGAATCGAGTTTCTGTGATTCCGGACTGCCTACGCGCTCCACTGCTATGTCAATCGTAGGTCCACGCGGTATATCTCTTTCCACGGATGTCGTGGATGGAAGCTCGTCTTGGTTGTTCCCACTCGAGACTTCCAACAGAGTTGCAACAAGGTTTCTAGACAACTCTAGACATTGCTGCAACATATCTAGTTCCCCACCAGAATGTTGTGATCGGCCCTGACTCTCGCCATCACTGGCACTGCTGGAATCGCCCGTGTCAATTCCAGAGTCTTTGTTGCCGACCGCTGTACTGTGAGTGCGATGGCGCTGAGCCAACATGTCGACGTCGGCGGCCAGCTGCTTGAGCCTCGCTTGTTCTTGTTCGTACTCGGCGATCTCTCCACCTGGTCCCGCAATGGAGTTGCTGCGAATGGCGTCGACTGCGTGGTGGTTGCGCCATAGCTTCTCAAGGGCTTGTCTAAGGCTTCGAACTTCCTGCTTGATCTCTTCGTTGCCCGACTTCACTTCCCTGAGTTGGTAACTAGAAGTGATGTTAGTGAGCGTATATTCTCGGAGCCAGCGCGTCTTACAGTTGTATGAGCTGCAGAAACACATGCAGAGACTGCACATCCCCATCTATAGACTTCTCAAGCCTCCCGATTTCCGGCTTCTTGAATTCGAGCTTGAACTGTGACTTTAGCGCCTGGAGACCCTGCTTGAACTTTCCACCACTCGAGCCACCTCCCAGAATCTCGACCTCGCGCTCCAACTCCTTCAGAGTGTCCTTGCATCGCTGCAACACCCCGTCGATCAACGTCCAAGTCTGCTTCTCGTGCTCGCTGGGCTCCCGTGTGTTCGCGACTTCCGCACGGTCTCTCCCTACGGCTTCGACCTGATGGAGGATCTCACGGAAAGAGCTGATGCTCGTATCGTAATGCGTCTTCTGCTTCTCGCCATCTCTCGCCTCGAGCACGAACTTGGCGAGGTCCTTTGCGAGACCGCCGGCACAGCTCGCTATCTGGAGGATCGAGGCTGCGGACCCCAACGCTTCCATCATGACGGCAGGCTCATTCCCGTATGATCACGTACACGTGCACGTATATGGGGCAAGTCGATCTTGACAGTAAGTAGCACGACCGAGCATTGTGCTCAGGATGTAGTTGTAGGGCACGTCGAAACAATTACTGCCTTTACACCACTGCTCCGGGAACCGGGCTTGCGCGCGGTCAATCCTTCGCAGCCTCATCATCCCGCCCGCGTTGTCAAGTTTCGTCACGGCGCATGGCACATGCAAGCAATAGCACAGCCCGAATGTTTATGCAGATCTGCGCCACACGCCAACGCAAGGAGACGCAGCGATTTTGCCACCATACATAACAGCTGCTGGAATGCGATGATACTTGTAGACAATTGGGAGACAAACGGCTATCTATGGAGCTGACTCCGCTGACCACCGCTTCTCCCACAATTTCTCCCACGTCTCAGCCCCCCAATGTTCGGGGAATCTCCTTCCACCCCCCCTTCGGTCCAGTCAGTTCTCTCCCCTCTCATGCTACTCCAACAGCACCCTCCACTACATTACTCCCCACCATCTCCCCTGTCCCCTACACGCACACAGGCTCAAGCACTGATATCATTCCCTCCCTACCGCATCTCACAAACTCCACCAACCGCACGGGCTCCACAAGGCCCAACCTCCGTCCGCATACCCTAAAAGCTTACCAGAGTCCTCCTGACTTCGCTCGCCACGTGACATCGCTGTAAGAAAATTGGTGCATCTAATGTCCATGACGTATGTAACGCATTGAAATTCGTGCGAGGACGTACACGCCCGAGACTTTCCTTGGGAGGGGACTTCTTCCATCTCTTCCAATCTCTTGATAGCTTGGTGGGGATCCTGTGGCATTGCCCAGCGACTTTTGAATTTAATACGACTATGAATGAGAGCTAGCGGTGAATGGAGTTAAGATTGTTCCACGGTATGCGGCACAAGAGCGAAGGCACTCAAAGACAAAAAGAGAGACGTGGAGATAAGATAGATCAGTAGTTAAGGATAAGGCGGAGAAAACTTGTTTGAAAAGAAGTACAAGAAAAAGTCATTTGGCATCTGATACCTAAACTTCTGCTGCAAGGCCTAATCGCGCCGTTCCGTGCAACAACAAAGGTCGTCACTTCGACCTTAGCCAATCGCCCAATGCTTCCTCGGAGAGCTCCGCCCAAGTTGCCCACACTCACCGCGGTTATATGGCTCAAACAGCTGCCTGCGATCCGCAGCTCCACCAACCAGGTTGCAGAAGTAGACCGCGCAAAGCCTCATCCTCACCTCGGATTTTTCCATCAGTACGAGGCCCATCTCTACTTAGACTTCCACGGTCCCCGAGTTTCCCCTAACGTGCTGCTGCAAGTACAGAATTGCGGCGCGGTCGACTAGCCTGGCAAAAGGCTGCAGTCTTGTCGGCGACGGGGAAGAATGAGATGTGAGACGATGGTTTGCTCTCACCTATTCAGATTGAGCGCGTGAAGAAAGTCCTTGCGCTCAACGAAGGAGTCCATTTCGTCCATTTTAAGTTTGATCCGATATCATTTCCTCGAAGATGGGACGCACAGGAAGAACGCGAACCACTCCTGACCGGGGATGCGTAATGAAGCTTAGACATGGACGGAGATGGCGAGCAGGTACTCAAACTCGGAACCACTGCATAGCCTGAGGCGTAGGAACGAAATCGTCAAGGTCCAAGGGACATCTCTCCATCCTTACATCTCCCAAACCGGAAACGCCCTCTCCAACGGCGTCCTCTCACTCTCCCAAGCCAACCAATCACTCCTCGTATTCGGCAGCAGCCCCATTGCATTCACCTTGTACAAGCCCAGCGCCACCATTGCCAAATTCACAAGCACATAAACAATCTTGAGCCCCAACATCTTCTCCTTGGTGCCATCCGTCTCATACCGCTGAAACTGCTGCTGTATATTCACAATGGCCGTGAGCGGCGTCTTGAAGAGCGTAAAGACCATGAAGATGCTGAAGATCTGCAGCGAGTTTCCCGTCATGTACATCCCTATAGAAACAAAAGAACACACAGGCCGTCAGTAAATCTGCATTCCCCAAAAAACGGGCTCCTGAGGCATCAATGTAAAGGGGGGGGGGATTTGAGGGAGCTGCGACATCGACGTACCGATAGCGTTCATAGGCAACTGCTTCGCCGGCGCCAGCGCCACCTCCCACGCCTTCTTCAGCTTCAGCGTGTCCATCTCCTCCGTGCTCGGCTGCTTCCGCGCCGCCGCCGGCGCCTTGTCCTTTGCGCTGCTCTTCTTGTTCGAGGACGCGGCCGCGGTGTAGCCTGGAGGGTCGGGAAAGCTGTTCGACTTGGGTTTCGAGGACGTCGGCGTGTTTAGGTCAATGACCCATTGTGGAGGTGGTGGTGGGAGTGTGGAGGATGCGGAGGATGTGGTGGATGTCATTGTATTGTTGGGCGGGTAGGAGTCGAGATTGTAGTACGTAGTCAGGTCGGTCGCTTTGGAGAGCTATACGACTCCGAGGGTATGGTGATGTCGGTTGAAGCGCTAGGTTTTTCGATTGCTTTTCGTGCTGGGGGTATTTTCTGGCTCGATTGTCGTGGTAGTGCTGGAGTGGTCCCCGAAGTCACTTCGGAGTCTGCGAAGACTTGGCATTGGCCTGCATCACGTGCGGCAACTGATGCCATTGGGCAGTATCATAAGATAGCAATTGAACAGGTGTTGCAAGAATCAACCTTCCGTTTAACAACGGTGATACAACAAGTCAATGCCAAACTATCGTATAAAGGCATAAGCCCGAGGCTGACTGGTAAGGGTATCATACATGCGCTTATGTGAACTCGCAAAATGGTCCTTAGATCTCATATTCACGCCATCGTTCCGCTTCCGCAAACTTTCCTAACGACTTGTCTATTGTCCGTTGATAACCTGATGTCTCATGTTACACACTATCTTCAGCACTGTCCAACAGCGGTGCTCTCTCTCTGTCCTCACTGACGACTTCACCGCCCTTGAGTCCCGGCGCAGCTCCTCCCGCGACAGCAACGGAAAACACGAACAACACCCCCATGATGACGAAGGCAAAGATCCATTGAAAGGCAATGATGTGCGTAAGGAACTGGCTAACACCGATAGCTAGAGAAAGCGGTTAGTCAGCAAAGGCTCCTTTGACAGAAGAGCGGATATTGGCGTATGAGCCAGCAATCTTACCAGCTGCAAGGACGCTCAGATTGACACCCATCGTGTAATCCTTGAATGCTACCAGGAAGAACATTCCGTAGGCCCCAATGCCCCAGATGAAGATATTAGCCACGATCCTAGCCGGGAGTGTATGCGCATTCACCGCAGCGGCTCCACACCAGTACAGCGCTACGAAGTTCCAAGCCAGCGGCCCGCTTACCACGGGGATGTGAATGAACCTCGGCGTCGTGCTGTGACGGAAGTACGCCGAGGACAGGTTGAAGAAGTTGACAATCAGGAGGAGCTCGGCCCAGTAATAATAGCTCCTACACCAGAGCATGATGAAACCGAAAAGGAAGAGGTTGTGCGCGACGAAGTGGACGCCAACGTTTGCTGCGGCCTTGACGTACACCTCCTCCCTGTGCCAGAAGTGCACCACGTATCCCATCTGCATGACGTAGAGGACGATCCAGTATATGCTGACTATGATCTCGTTCATAGCGAACGGCGTGTGAGGCTGATGCTGCCATATCCTATGTCTGTCGCTCTTGCTGTGGCCTTCGCGAGGCCGTGCAAAGGTGTAGTAGACGGACGTTATGACGACGAGGAGCCATGAAAGGATTGTAAGGAACTTGTAGAGAACGACGTTCTTGGTCCCGTATTCGCCGTCTTTGTTGAAGGGGTTTACTGTATGTATTGTTTAGCTATGCCTCGGGGCAACAGAAAGCACCACCGAGGAAGCACCGCAAGATAGGGTGGAGGGTGATGGATTGGCTTACCAGAGTGAACGTTCTCATGGACCCGGTCCACGATGCTTTGGTTGTTCGTCGTCGTTTGTTCGGACATGTCGGCAGCTTTTGCTCGTGGTTCGGACGCGCGTGAATGTAATGGCTAGCAAAGGAGCGAGATGGGGAGCTTGTGGGTACTTGAGCATCAGCTTGCTTTGCGGGGAGGACAGCAGTAGCACCATACGAGTTTTTGCGAGCATCATACGAGTTTTTGCGAGCACCATACGTCACAGTGCAGTAACGCCCGGGTGGAGCTCGAGCCGGCGTCACGGGATTGGCTGGGTTGGGGGGCAGTACCTGGAATTTGCATTGCTTGGCTCCGCATGAGGGTCCACTCCGCTTTTCCCGCGTGGCCGTAAACGAGGGAAATCCTTCATGACACGAGGTCGGACGGCAGCCGACGGCTTTGACCAGCCACGTTCTTTGATACTACTCTTCTGGAACTACACATGACGCCCTGCGGAAAACATTGAGGGTATCATCTACCAACATCAAACCAAGAAAGTCGACAAAGGGTATCTCTGCTAACCCCCAGTGAGCGCCAGAAATGTCCAAATGTCAAGGCTGTCCGTAGTCCTATCCAGGAAGCCTGACCGACCCTGATGAAAAGACACCAAACAAGGAAAGACAACAATGGAAAACAGACATCCTAACGCAACAATGTGATTCCAGTTCAGCTTTGCAAACGAGATGACGCTCACTTCTGCGGCGTCTCAGGCACTTCCCACATGTCGACAGAATTTCCAGTCTTCGTCACCTCCGCTGGCGCCGCCCGGAGAGCTTCACTATTGCTCGGCTTCTGCCCCTGTGGGATTGCAAACGGAATTTTACCACTCGCTGTAAAGACAGGTAACTGCCCGCGTGGCATTGGCCTCGCGCTAGCCACATCAGTACTTTGTAGCCTGGGATCAGTGGCAGAAAGTGGGGCCTGTTTAGCGTGCTGAGCGGTGTCTTCCTGCACGTGCGATGCATAGTCTGCTTGTGTGTTTTGTGTGAACGTGCTGGGCTTCGTTCCATCACGTTGCTGCGGCCACTGTTCGGCCGAAAGGTATGGGTGACTAGAGCTCTTGTTCCGCGAAGGGATACTGTCGATGGGAAGACGCAGTGGAGGATGCATCGTCGCCGGTCCATAGGCCGAAATCGGATAAGGGCCCATAGGTGGGGGTGCAGGTGGTGTATCCGGGCGAGGCGGCGACGCTGTTGGAATAGCAACATCAGGGACTGGGATGTCTGAAGCGATCTCGATTGCAACCGGCGGAGGACTTGCTTGCGCGAACGGCGAGGACTGTTGAAGCGTAGGATACACTTCTGTAGTGTTGCTGGTGGTACTTGTCGCAGAATCTGACATTTTCTGTGTGAGAGGCGGCGGGACTAGAACATGCAATTGTTCTCGCAGCGTGGGATGGTTCGCGTCGAGAGCCGTCATCGTATTACCGGGCGGGATCTCGATCGGCCCCGTAGGTTGAGGCGCAACGACCGGAACATCTGCCGTGACGGTTGCTTGGGGTGTTGGAGCGGGCACAGCATGCTTGATATCCTTCGCAGCCGGCTTCCTTCCCCCTACACTCGGGGCTCTAGCACCCCTTGTCACTGGTACTCTCCTCGCAGACGCCTTGGCAGCCTTCTCAGCTTTCTGCTTCTCTGCGGCTTCAACTGCGCGCTTTTGTTCTCGTGACAGGTACTCCTCATCCGAGGGCATGTTGATCTTCAACTTCCTCGTTGCAGTCGTGAGCTCGTCGATGCCGGAAGCTGTTGCGCCATTGGAAGCGGTTGAGACACCTTGAGCGGTGTTGCTGCTGGCACCGGCTGTAGCTCTAAGGGGCGCGGCATAACCAGATGGCACGCGAGGAACGGGAGGTCTGACACAGGACGCCACCGACTGAGGCCTTGATCTGGCAGTCGAAGTAGGCCCGCTGGAGCGAGTCTTCTTTGACTGGACACCGTTAACAGGCTTGAGCGGAGCTGCCGTCCTAATCGCGACTGCGGGCACGCTTGGGGCTCTATCCATTGGTGCTACACTACTGTTTTCGCTGATGTTAGAGGCCATGCTTAACCGCCTACTCGTTTTACGTGGTCCAACATTCTCGTCTATTGGCTCGGTGCTAGCGGAAGGCAGGTCTGCGATGGTTCTTCTACGGTCAGATCGTGAGGAAGCGCGTACATTAGGGGCGACATCGTTCAACTCGGCGTAATTGGGAACCTTGGATCTCCTGTCACGCAGTTGTCGGCCACCTGCCGGTACAGCAACCGTCTCTGTCGGCAGTGTGCTTGTCGATTGTCGGTTCTCCTTTGCACGCGATTCGGCAAGCTCTTCAGGCCGGCAGCTTCTCGTTTGACGATCAGTCGGGATTAGCAGCTTGCACAGTTCGTGCGCAGCTGTCACCCAATCGACATCTGGAGGCGGCAGTGTAGGTTGCCGAGAGGGGCTGGACTTGTAGTTGCCAGAAATGCTCCGGTACAATTTCGACGGATCAACAACCTTGGCGGTGAATGATTGTGTAGGTGTCTGGAAGTTGGCGGCAGGTCCAGTCTTGGTCTTCTTCGCTACAACAGGCGGAGCCACTCCAGCTCTAGTTTCGAGCTCAGTGAGCGATAACGAATGCCACCATTCTGGGTTGTAATGTAGTTGTGAAGTCTTGATGGTGGCCTGAGGGCGCTCGTTGAGGGTCAGACCATTCAGACGGGAAGCCATCTCATAGCCGAGACCGTTCTCAGTACAAGCCTCCTTGTTGACATGCACCTTTTGACCATCACAAAGGCCGCTGAGATGGCTCAATACGCCGCTCATAAGAGCTCTATCGCTGTAACCACCTTCGAGCACGCTGATTATGCGCCCATCAACTCCAGTACCTTCTTCTTGCGCCAGCTTCACAATATCTTGCGTCAATCGGGCATAGAATGCTGTCGGAACATTGACCTTGTGTCTCTGCATGCCTTGACTTTCCCACTCGCTTGCATCGAAACCGGCAGACAGGAAGATGGCCGATCGTGCAGGCGGAGCATTGGATGCGGCCCGCAAACGTTGGGTATGGGTCTTCAGGAATGTGCGCGCCTTTTCAACGAGTACGATATACTTGCTTTCGTAAAGTTGCCAGAATTCATCCTCCGTCTTCCACGGCTGAAGGTGTACGTTCCAAATTGTCTGACCGTGCGCACTCTCTACACATAGACTCGCCTTCTGGACCTTTTCATCATCTCCATACTCACATGGATAGGAGTTGATGTCGTGCAAGCTGAAATAACCGATCGACGTTTTTCTCGAAGCTGGAGCATTCTTGGGCAACTTCGCTACCCGGCTGTTGTGATCCCAAGCGATTTGCTGAGAGCCGTCACCGTGATGAAGGTCAAAATCAATGATTGCAGCATGCGTCAAGCCATGTGTTTGCGCGGCATACTCAATCCCAACATGTACGTTGTTGATCCAGCAAAATCCAGATGGGTAGTCGGCCGAGCAGTGATGTCCTGGAGGTCTTATGCACACGAAAGCTTGCGACGGCCCCTGCGCATTGCGGGAGTTCTCAAAGACCGCGTCTACTCCGTCGAAGACACCGCCCAACGCTCCCTGAAATGCGTCCTGAGACTGGGGGCAGAGATACAGGTCCCCGCTGTGCAGCTCCTCTTTGCTGGTCCCGTTGTCCGGCCGAGACAGCTCCTTCCTACCTTTTGCAAGCTTCTGACCGGCTGCATCACACATCGTGCCTAGCTCTTTCATCCAGTCTGTCCCGTGAACGCTCGTCACCGCAGGTGAAGTCAACGGTATCACCCTGGATGTTCTCTTTATCCTGAACGGCATATCTTGAACTGGTTCTCGGTATGGGTGTGGTGGGGCTCGTCCTCCTACATGTCGCTCTCCTAATCGCACATATGCTGTGGATATGCCCAGTATGCCCGCATGAATTCTCTCAGGTCGCTCTACGATCATACTGAGTGTAGCCTTTGTTGTCTTTGGCCGCGAAAAACGATGTCCGTAGCAAGCGTCGTGAAGGACGACCAGAGTATTCGATTGCGAGGCAGAACGCTCATGCAATGCTAGCTCTTTCTCAAAGTGCGCAGCGGCTACAGTGGCAGCGGTCATTGGAGGCTTTTCTTCTTCTTCTTCCATGGAGGGTGCAAGGGGCGATCGAGGGTTTATGGTCGGAGAAGACTGCAAATTGGCCGAAGAACGTCTTGAAGACAGCTTTTTGGGCGTAATCGGTACGTCGGCGCCACGGAGGGAAGTCGTAGATGTTCGTCGGGTGAGTGAAGGAGAGGGTAGCGAAGCCTTGTGATCAAGCCCGAAGCTGCTGGAACTACGTCGGAGGTTGCTCGTCTGGGTTCGTGATATTGAAGGCGAAGTGTTATCGCGGTGCTGAGTTTGTGCTTGAGTTTTATCGCCATCAGGCGGCGCGTTGTTAATCGAGAGTCGCTCGAGTGATTCTGACTGTCGTGGATTGCCGTTTGATCGTGAGACACCCGTGGCGGGTGGGACAGGAGGTATGTCGTCCATTGCCGCAGCACATTTGAGACAATGTCTAGAAACTCCTTTGCGGTGTTGAGAGTGTATTTGTTGTGGTTATGACATCTTCTTGTTGTTGCGACAATAGAGTGATGGCGGCCCTGCAGATTCGCGACCGAGGCGCGTCTACTGCCGCAGGGGATTCCACGCTTGACGGACAGTCACATGACAAAGATTCACAACGACGAAGCAATTGAACTAGTCGGAGGGAGTAATGTACATAATTTCCAATACCTCCTGATATTACTTCTACATCGCTCCTATTATCTCGTGAAGATGCGGCGGTACTGTGGCATGGGATTGATAGAGCCGAAAGTACTTTTACGGTAGTGTCTACGACGTTCCATCTCGTGACTTCGACTGATTTGGCTTCAGTGCCGCCAACACCTGATTGATGGAAGCTATGGTAGATCCAGAACTTGCAGCTCTTCTTCCCGCGGCACCTGCTACTCCGCTTCTTGGAATTCGATCCGGACCACTACTGGGGACATCAAATGGCTGAATCTGCGGTCGTTTATTCGCCGCCATGTATTTCGCCTCATCCTCACTGCTTGCTCCCTTCTTTACAGAAATCGCATGGTTGTCCGGCTTCGCCAATTTCAGGCGTATTCTCCCTTCGGCATCTACGAACGCAGATTCAGGCTGCGCCCACACCTTTTGTCCACCTGATGGTTCCCGCCGATCTTGGGTTGCTTCCACCGAACCAAGGGCATAATCCCTACCCTCTGTGACTATGCCGCCGACACCGAGATACGGATGGCTGGTCTGGTTATTGGCATGGTCCTTGATCTGAAGCACACGCGCGCTGACCGGAGTAGGTGATGCTTGCGGGCCAAGGAGCGGGTGGTTCTCGATATACGCGTTGCTTCTGAGATAGGATAGCCCTGCTGCAGGATGAGTGGTGGGTGACACATAGGCTTTGCCCTCGGCAGCACTGTTGAAATCACTGGCAGCATCTGAGGGCAGGGAGGAGGAACTGGACCGCGCTCCTTCACCACCGCCGTGAAGTGGCGGCAGATCAAGAAATTCGCGGATGTAGGCCGCTAGAGGTGACTTTAATGTTGTATCCCCGCGAAGCATCTTGGTGCGATCGGAGACCAATTGCTTGGCTACACGTTCAGGTCCAACGAAGTATCCAATCTTCTCTTCCAATGTGAATATGTCGACGTGGGCAATTTGGTTATGCGGATGCAGTGTCTTAGTCCGCGATACCCGTTCTTCCCAAGACAACCTAGCGATGTCGTCTGGAGACACCCACGTCTCGCCTAAATCTGGCTCTTGCTCCGGTGGTTGTTCAGATCCTCGCTCCGTTCGTAGCTCATTATCAAGAGTTCCTCCTGAGTCTGCAGACTGCCCAACCTCATCAAGATCCGGCGTTTGGCCCTCAGCGCTCGTTTGCAGGGGTTCGTCAGGCTCATTGACGGCCCTGGTCCTGAGATCCTGTTCTGCTGTTTGTATCACCTTCTCTAGTATCTTGTTGCGCAAAAACTTCTGGAATTCATCCATGCGACTGCTCTTAGTATTGTGAACGAAGCGTTTGAATGCACTCTCATCCATGGTGGAAATCGAAGGCCCTTCAAATTTCCATCTTGCTTGATCCTTCGGCGCTAATGTATCCATTAACGGGCTCGTAAGCCCCGACGCGCCCTCGGCATTCTCGCGAGCTCTCTCCGGATCTGTATTGTCTACTCGAGCCTCGTATGCCCCCAACGCGCCTGCTTGCTCGCTTCGGGACATCGTGTTTCGGGGCACCTGCTGCGTAAAGGCGACATTCATTTCCTGCCATTTCTCGACTGTCTGTGTATGATCGTTCGCAGGCTCAAAATCTGTGATATGTTCCACTGTGTCTTGCGCCGTGATTCGAAGGGTTGGGTTTGTCCTGTCGGCTATCATTCGGCGAGGAAGTGGTCGCTTCAACCCCCAATCGCCTCGAGATCGGGAGGAGTCGGTCGTCGCTATCGCTTGGCGTGTTGGGTAATGCGTCGTTGCCGTCTCAGAGACGAAAGGCCGTCCATCTCTGCTATCCCAGCCCTGCTTGGGCTCGGGCAGCGGCGGTGGGAGGGAGAAGAGGCGTGATGAACGGAGGAGCCTGGCTGTTGGAGACCCTTTCTGGGTGAGCATACTGCTCCAGGCGAACGTAATGGGTCCAGAGCAGGCGCTTGTAGTACCGTTGATGCGACTGTATTGTGAACGATGAGCTTGCGGACAATGAAAGTGCTGAACATCAACTCCGAAGTTCTTCCGGCACGTGCTTTCGCGTTTTCCGAGCACACGAAACCACTGTCTGACCTGAATTCATTGCACCTCTTGAACCATACGTTGATGAGAACTGGCTATGGCATCAACTCGCTTGTACCATTGTTACCATCGAAAGCACGCGTACCGTGGAGTAGATTGAGGACTAGTTCCCAGACGCAGTTCTACTCAAACATGGCATCAAAATCAATGCCGTCTGCTCTGACATTTGATCTGGAAGCAAGATGCTCGGTAATAATACTTTAATTCCACAGCACCACGTGCATCGATGATTTCTGATGCTGTCTATCTAGACTACCAAAGCCCGCGCTGCTACTCTGCATCTGCCCCATGGACCTGTCCCATTACCGATCTTCATGCCTGTAGCGACTCAGGCATCTTTGAAAGGTCTTACGCCTGAGCAGCTCGAAGAAACAAACTGTCGACTATGTCTGAACAACACCTACCACCTGTACGCACATACCGGCTATAGCTAGGCAATTCCTTGTTAACCCGCAGCCAGGGGCTTGAAGCCTGGACAAGCGAATCTAGATGCCATTGGCGGGGCACACAAGCTGCAATCATGGCCACACAATATCTTGACAGGTTCGTCGCGTGCAGTGGCGTATATTCGGCAGTTCCTAACGATTTTCAGATAGTGGTGGGTTCGTAGCTACCTACAATGCCCCTGAAACACGTGACCTTGATCCGCTTACACTCGAGCCAGCTTTCAAATGGTATCCCTCCTGAAGCTCGCCCAAGTCACGGAAGACGGTGTCAGATTCCTAAGCCCTCACGATGGCACACCTATGTAAATCCATCCCCATTCCATTCCATTCCACACTCTTTCGCCAACTGACGACCACAATCAGGCTCCTGACCCCTGAGCACTCCATCTCCCTCCAGAACAGCATCGGCTCCGACATCATCATGCAGCTGGACGACGTAATCGCCACCACATCCCCCGATCACGCTCGCATAACCGAAGCCATGCATCGCTCTGTCCGCTGGCTAGACCGCTGCATCGCCGCGCACCGCAACCCTTCGATGCAGAACCTCTTCTGCATCATCCAAGGCGGGCTCGACCTCGATTTGCGGCGCGAATGCTGCGCTGAGATGGTCGCTCGTGATACGCCTGGTATCGCTATTGGCGGCCTCAGTGGTGGCGAGGAGAAGACTAGCTACTGTAGAGTGGTGAGTACGTGCACAGATCTGTTGCCAGAGAAGAAGCCGAGATACGTTATGGGTGTGGGTTACCCCGAGGATCTAGTCGTCAGTATCGCTTTAGGTGCCGATATGTTTGACTGTGTGTGGCCGACGCGGACGGCACGATTCGGCAACGCTGTTACGTCGAAGGGTGTCTTGAATCTGCGGCACTCGACTTATGCCAGTGACTTTGGCCCTGTGGAGGAGGGCTGCGGATGTACGTGCTGTAGACCAAAGGAAGAAGGTGGGCTTGGAATCACGAGAGCTTTTGTGTATCATGTTGCGGCAAAAGAGACGGTAGGCGCGCATCTGCTGACGATGCATAATGTGCACTACCAGCTTGATCTTGTGCGGCGAGCGAGAGAAGCAATCTTAGAGAATAGGTTTCCGGCGTTCATCAAGGACTTCTTTGGGAAGCTTTACGACGACAAGGAAAAACTGCCGGGGTGGGCAGTGGAAGCATTGCAGGGAGTCGGTGTGGATTTGATGGAAAGCTGAACTGTATGTAATCTGTAGAGATATGAGCCATCGATCACATCAAATCGCCTGCAGATTATACCTATGTTGACATCGAAATGTTACCTCTGCCACTACTCTCGCATCCGACTTTAATCAATTTAGAACCCGTTGTAGCGCAGCCGAACAGTTCATAGTGGAAGGGCTTGAGCCGGACCGCGACTGAGTTTCCATGCTCGTATCATCCGCCAATGCCGTGAAGCTTGAGCTCCATCACTTCCTTGTGGACGATAGGCCTTGCTAGGTCGACCATTTGCGGTGCAGGGCCGGTTTGGCTCCGCCGAATAACGACAATGACCTTTCGAACGGCACTCTTCCCTTTCCTCGCTTCCCTACGCAGGTTCTCTTCTGGGTCGCCATTGAGACGGATCTGTAACGTGTACTCGCCCAGTCCTTCATCATGTCGTACCTGGAGCTTGCAACCAGAAAGAAGGTCTTTACCCCGCAGCGATTGGATAGCGCCATAGACTTATGTTTCTGAATGGCCGACAATCACAATCTGCTCTATACTCTTAGCCTGCGAGACGTTCTTCAACAAGGCGTTGATGAGATCTTCCATGGCTGGTACCCCACGCCCCAGTTGTTCCGTCGGGATGAGGAAGACAAGCAAATTACTGAGCGCGAGGTTTTGATGGCGGAGGATGGAGAACCAGTAGAAAGGGGATTCGAGCAGCGGAGAGTCATGTTGACAATCCACGTTAACGGCTAAGGAAGTTATCAGCGACGATTGGCCGGGCGGCACATTGTACACTCTATCGAACAAAGAGCCCATGAACTGGTCATGCATTTGGAAGACCGTGCGCTGGAAGGCCAGCACTGCCGTCTCATGGTGGATCTGGCGGCAAACCAAGGTAGGCAAGAGACTGGTGGCGCCGAGGATGTGAGTGGCAGTGACGCCTGGCCAAACGTGTTCCCACACGCGTTTACGCAAGTCCACAGGCAGCCCAGCAGCGTGGGCCCGATGGGTGGTCGATTGAAGCTTTTCATAGCTACGAAGGAGGTGGAGCTTGACGTGTTGCCGCTCAGATCTTCGGCAAGCCATTGTAGGTATTCCGGCTCTTCCACGAAACTTATCTTGTGGGAGCTGTACATGTAGTGTGGATTGAGGATCTCTTGCACATCGATAAGGTCATTAGGGTCGTGCGGCCACGCTACGATGAAATGGATCCATGACCGTACAGGCGATCGATCAAATGCGATCTCCTCAGCCACGTCCTTGAGAACGCGTTTTCCGAGCTTGGAAGGCATTTGCGGTAGCATAAGCACAAAGGTCTCGATCTGGATCAGATCTTTAATGGAAGCAAATCGGTAGCTTATGTGATGGTTGTGGTGCTCTTCCAGCGCATCTCGAATAGCCCACCAGTCAGAGTGGTCCAGTTGACTAAACTTGTAGCTGCCGGTGTATGCTGTGACTTCGTGTTTCGGCGCGCGTACGGCAATCGAGGAGATGAGGCCCACCAAACGTGGATTCAGCTCGTATAAGGCGCATACACGGTCGAAAATAAAGCGTTCATCATTGTGGGGAACAAGGAACGTTGTGTTTTCGAAGGCAACGATTTGCGCCTCATGATAGATTTGACGGCAGGTGAGGAGCGGCCTAAGTTTCTGTGAGCCTAGCAAGTGTAGGTCAGCATCGTCGCAGAAGAAGACGTATTCCCAGATGGTGTTCCTTATCTCTCCCGGAAGATCAAGGAGACTGCGCGAATGCATCAGTCCTGCCATAGCCGCAGATGGCAAGGATTGAGGCTTTGCTGAGAGTGGAAGAAACAACTACAGAGACGAAAGGTAGTGGTGTTTTGTCGTGCAATAATGGCTCAAAGGCTGTGCGAGGTGCTAGAGCTCAACCTTTTAGCGTAACGTATGCCCACGTGATTACAATCGCGGATGGCAGAGCGTCAGCGAGCACCAAGGAAGCGAACGATATAACGGAGAGTATCTGCACCTACCGGCTTACGTTCCGAAATCGCTACATCGTGGACGGACCCGCAGTATGCCCGGGTGTGCTAATCTCGGAGAACCATCGCGACTGAGACGACAACAACCCTCTCGATGATCAAGCCAACCCATGCGCAAAGTAACAGGCAAGTAGCAGGCAATGTGCAAGACAAAGCACATCGCACACGAGGTTACCGTATGGTTCCTGCTACCGCATAATCATAGAAGCAGATTGACGGAGACACTTCTTGGAAGAGCTCGGATTGTACGAAGGCTACCGGCGCAATACGTGATTGTTATCTATAGACCAGAGTACTCGCCAGCCGGAATCTTCAAAGGGATTGCTGCGATCTGTCGGGCCATGCTGTACAAGGAATATTCCATTTGCGGTTCCGATGACAGCCCACGGCCGAACGTTCAATACTGAGCATTTCCGAAACAGTTTGTAATGTCGTGGGCCCTGAAGATTCATGTACCGGTGCGGAAAGCGATCAACACACGGATTGGTCTTTTCCAGGCTTTGTGGTTTGGTCTTGTGCACATCTGCCTTGATCGATGCAATCGGAGCCGCTCATTATACTTGACCTTGGCAGACGTATTACCACCAAAACGCTGGAGTAAGATACGATACCCCACTCCAGCGTAAAGCTTCCAGCGGATAGGCAGTAAAATGCTGGACATGCAGCTGCCTTCGATAAAGAGCTGAGTGTTCACAGCACTGACACAGTATGAGGCGAGGACCTGAAGCAGGGACCGATACGTGTCTTGACGTGCGGCAACGATCGAATCGCATTCAGGTCGCCGATGTCGAGGCTTTGTTGATGACGAAGACTCTTTATCATTACTAGCAATCTTAGTCAGGTAACAATGACTGCAGGTACGATTTCGTAGCAAAAGGCTGGTGAGGCTGTCGCTGAAGCTGCATCTTGGGCGTAGCTGTCATACCCAAGCATCGCGGGTACCAGAAAGTTGGAGGCGAACCACGGCAGATCGGCCAGTCAAGTCGCCTTGGACTTGGGAGTGGCAGCGATGCGATAGAGCGCAGCGGGCGCCCATACGGTAGAGTTGAATGAAAGCAAAGATGCACGCGAAATTCCGTCGGGAATGATGTGAGGTGACATGCATGCATGACGGCCCGAATGAGTATTTGGTACCGTAACCGTAGGTCCTATCATCCTTCAAGCTTAATCCAACCCCAACTCTCTTCATCTCATCTTCTTTTCCCATCTACGCCAGCGCAAGACTTGCGTTTGACTATAACATTGGTGTCAAGTCTACGTTTTACGATGTCTGGTTCTCTCACCCTTCTTACACCATGACGACGGATCCCACAGACGCTGCGATCGCCTCTGCGTTCAATCTGATCGCAACTTACTGTTACAACAATCGACCGCTTACCGCTGACCAGGTTTCCTTGCAGTCTCTTGAGCCAAGCAAGTCATAGCAACGATGAGACAGTTCGTCGTAATAGCTCGATGACCCGAGTCTACTCGCTAGTGTTCCACCTTGTGCCTTGACATTTACTTAGCCCCCGCTATCAAGCTCGACAGTTTCCTCCTTGCTACAGTGCAGGCTCGCTATGACAAACGTGCTACATTGACCTGGTACCACCACTTAAAGCAAAGACGTGCTTATGATCACGGCGCGCCTGCATGCTCAGCGGCTCTGGCTCTTCAACTATTCAATTGCGGTGTATGATGGCCGGGCAATTGCACACAATGAAGAACCGAGTGTACACGCGGCGTAGCAATGCGTTGGAGACTCAACTGTGTGACTTCTGTCGGGAACACGGTTCCGCAATAACCAACAACAAGATTTAGTGAAAGAGATATCATTGGGACTTGAGACACCGCGCTTTATCGCTTGATCAGTCGTACAGTCCACTCATTGCGCAGAAGAAACGATCCTTTACCCTCCGCTTACTTCAGTATATCGTTCCTGACCCAAGCTCAAACAGATGGCGTTGAGAATTACCAGGACTGCGAACTTGTCAGCACTGGGTCTCTAGTACAGCATCGCTGCAGACCGACGGGTGCCTATGCTCTGGTAATGGGCGGCCGTTCCCTTTCTCAAGTTACACAACTCCCGTCGAAGCTTGGCAAGGACTAGCGTGATCTCCTCAACGTATTAGCGGGCTTCAAGGTTCACCCATAACAAGCTTCTGCACAATACGAGATAAGCCATTGCCAGTGGTTTGAGTGTTGATCATTGCGATTCCTACTTGTGCATACCGAACTAGCAATCCCGTAGTACGCTGCTTCAATATTCAGGTGTCGTTCAAGGTGTCGGCAAGTATTGACAAAGCTACAGGCTTGTTCCAATGGATAATTTACGCAAGCGCAAGCCGACAACACCAGGCCCTGACGGTGGTCGCCGGTCACCAAAGCATCATCAGAGGCTTGACCAAAACACAGATCATCAGCAAGACTTCGGCTATGGTAATGGCTATGGCCCTGGTACTCCAGCGCGCCGCGGTGCTGGACCGCAAGGACAACTAGCGGACCTGCAGCGGCGCAATGGCCAAGCAGGACCCCGAAAACAAGCAAAACCATACGAGTAAGCGGAATGGCGTGACAGGCGACAGAAGAGTACCCTTACTGACAGCATGTAGGCCTGAGCGCTTTGAGGAGGACTGAAAACTCGCAATGTACGTCCAAACTCTCTCCAGCGCAACCTCTGAAGAGGAAGCTACTCGCGAGCTCTTCCTTCAACCCTTGGACAGCAATATGTACTGCACTCACTATACTCTAATGTTTCTATGTTTCTGCTTCACTTCCAAGCAGGAGACTGCATGCGTCTGCGACAGTCCTATTGGTCATGTCTTTGGTCATCATCATTTGCCACACAAGCTGACGAGTAGCATCAGATCAAGCGGCAAGATTCCGCCCGATCTCTGCACGCTGAACACTCAATATCTCTACCAGGAGAGAGAGAAATATGGGTGGCGTTGTTTGAAGAATCCCAATCAGCCACATCAAACATGACGCTTCCTTTTCTTCTTTGCGCGACACCAGCACATGTTGACGATCTGGAGAATCTCCTGAAAATGCACGAGCAGATGGTCCGCTTCAACAAAGAGCTGGGTGAAGTTCGTGAAGCGCTGAAGAAATCAAAGCTCGACTCCGCTAGAAGCTCCGATGATACCACAAACCCCACGCTCACGGACTCAAGCCCTGGAGTCGCAGAAGACGCGACCACCATCATCCCTGACGCATCGCACCAGGAAGATCGCATGTCAGACTTCTACGACAGTGGTGAAGAGTGGGGTGACAATGTCGAAGAGGCGACAGAGAACAGGGACGTTCTGTTGAGGGCCGAATTATTCTGGGGGCTAGCTGCTAGCTCGACGTCCGGTGCCAATTCCTCCACGAGCGGCGATTTCACAGCGCCTGTTCTTGAAGCCTCCGCAGATGGCGACGAAGCGGCGCCTGTTCTTCAGTCTTCCACAGACAACGGTGTCACGACGGCTGATTCTGGGTTGCTTACGATGGACGAGACCGAGACGCTAGATGAAGCCGAGACACTGAACGAAGCCGAGATACCGGTTGACGACTTCCCTCCTGACGATCTTGCCGCGCTCGGTTACCACTGCACCGATGAGTGTAAAGACGAGTTCTCCCCTATGTGGAGTGAGCACATGATGTGCCGCTTTGAACTCGACGATGCTCAAGACGGGGAAGGGGAGGAGGCTCAAGCGAAAGATGTTGCGACAGAGGACGCCAAGGAGAGTAGGGAAGAGTGAGCGCATATTCGGACCAACAGATTTCCGGGGCTCGTAAGCCATACGACCTACAGGTGTAACGAATCAGGAGGCTCTATCTTGCGACAACTGCAAAGAAGTATGTGAAGTTGTTTCGCCAGCGCTGACAATACGGTAGTAACTCATGGCACTTTTCCGAGATGTGGGGAGGAGTAGGCTTTCAGATCGAGGCGCACTAGGCTGTGATGTATAGTTTTGCATGTCGTACCTCAGTACGACTCATATCACGGCAGTGGTGGCGGTCTTCCGTTGTGGCTGCGGTAGCCTCTCAATGAAACGATCATTTAATCTATCATTGCTCTGTACTTCACGCTTCGTCTTGCTCGTGGTTTGGCTGCGCATGCGGCGACGAAGACCGCACTTGATGAGGTTGACACGCCCAGATCCAGCAATCACTCTTCGACACACATTCACTTGAGGAGCTCACCGCCTTATAAACGCGTGTGTGTGGGGGCGGCGCACTGGTATTCGTGGACTCAATCCTCACGACAACGTCGCGTCTCATCAGTCTACGAGATTAAGACTTCTTCCCCAAAAAGGTGCGCGTGGAAAGGTGAGATCGAAGGTCGCCAGACGCGTTGAACACAAGCGAAGCTCACCGCATATGCGCCGCCAGACTTTTGTCGCTCCTTGATTTTACCCACTCAAGATGGTTGTGTCCCAACTCCCCTCCTTCACCGTCACTCCAACGTCGAGCGCACGTAGTGAGAGGTTTGGCATGTAGAACAATTTACAATGTCATTCACACTGATCACGTAGAAAGTGCGAGGCTATGTTGGATTGCGCTACAAATACTACATGTCATTGACCTCCTCCATCTCCAAAGCGCCCTCCCAAGCCCCACACAAGGTGGAGTGAGTGGTAGGGTCGCACGCTCCTCGGTGGCAGGAACCCCGTCGGCTATGTTGATGGAGCCGACTATTTTCGCATCGCTCCGCGGTGTCCTGGTTGTTCCTCGTGGTCCGTCGCCGTGATCGTCGTCGTCGTCATCCCTCATGGCAAAGGGAGGGGGCAAAGTGAGAGTGAAAAGAGCGTTCTTAAAAGCGAACGAACAAGTCAAGCCAGCTGGCCCCTCAAAAGTCGGGGCGGTCCAGTGGTATCAAGGGAGAAGGGAGGCAAAGAGCGTTCTTGTAAACGAACGAGAATTAAAGCCAGCTGGCCCCTCAAAAGTCGGAGCGGTCCAGTGGTATCAAGGGAGAAAGGAGGCAAAGAGCGTTCTTGTAAGCGAACGAGAAGGGAAAGGGCACTGCTGGTCTCTTCTAAAGACTGAGACGGTTCAGCAGCGCCAGAGGAGGAGTGGGTGCAAGCGAGGAGGAAGAGGACAAGTATGAGGTCAGTGCAACTGAGGGGGAGGAGGAGGAGGGCAGCGACGTTGTTTCCGAAGGTGTTGTCTGATGATGGTCCAGTAGCCGTCCAGGTAGTTTGTAGAAAGGTGGTTGTCAGAGAAGGTGGTCGGTGAGGTGTTGAAGAAGGTAAAAGGTTCAGGCAAAAATACGTGCGAATTTATAGTGCCTGCGTGACCTGCCAAGGCAGCTCTCATCACCGCGCTATTTCGTATCAGGCTAGATCTTGGTGAAACGCTCTGAGTTATTCATTGGCTGCCTAGCTCCTTATCGCTGCGTAGTGATGATGGAGTTGAGGGTTGCAGTCAGTGTAATCTCAGCAGAGCAAAGGTTAGGCGTCTCTATTGTGGCTGGGCAATCTAGAGAGTTGGAAATATTAAGGTGCCTGAGAGAGCTGAACCTTCAGGACGAGTTCGATAATGTAAGTACGTGGAACTAGGTCACGATGGTCCATTACTAGCATGGAGCTTGTACAGATACCGGAACCAGTGCCAGTGTCAGCGGATAGTACAAAGATATGTTCGAAATCAATTTCAAAAGGGGCCTCATAAAGCTCCGCATACGACGCAACTACGAGGTAGTTAAGGAGATATTGAGCTGATATGCTGTACGATGAGATGCATGCAAGACAGCTAAAAGAAAGACGCAAAGGAGAGGCCTTGTATTAGAGCGTTCCCTCAAGTTGAGCATGTATTCGATAGCAGAAGATACCTTGTCATCACAACTTCCGAAGGGTATGCAGGATACTCTGCAATGAGGCGGTCAGTTCCCCGAGACTGAGGACAACTGGAGAGCCACTTTGTCAGGACACCGGCTCCGACTCTCATCTAAGGGGTTCCAACCTCTTTGCTACGTCTTTGTGGCTATGCCCTCAGACTTCTGTCCTGTTTCAACTCCAAATCAACCACAAGCCCGTAATGATCAGTAACCCATTCCAACCATCCGGCATCCCTCATCTGCTTTTTCACAGCATCATCCTGAACTGTCACACCCACGCCAATTCTTTGCAAACTCTTTGCCCCGAGAGCACCGCAGAACATTACCTTATCCATTCTACTCTTCCCGAACTTCTGCTTCATCCAATCCGGCACCTGATCGCCCCAAGTATATCCCTCTTCGCTGTCTTCCTCCCCGCCCAGAGCTAAGTAAGCATCTTGCAGCCCGTTCTCAACGTGCAGTGTTCTGTCAAAGGGTTGTATTGCGTTGCAATCTCCAGCCAGCGCAGCGGCACAGACATCCTCCTTCTGTAACCATTTAGCGATCGCTCCGAGTTGGAGAGGCCGGACTGGCGGATCCGCTACCAGTGACTCGAGATGTACATTACAAAGTCGAAGAACCTTGTCGTCGTTGTTCAGAGCGACATCCACGAAGAGACCGTCCCGCTCAAACTTGCTGATCACACATACGCGGAAGATTTGCTTGATGGTGAGTCTCCGGTCGACCAAGGTCGTGGTGCCGTAGACAGGGCTCAACCAGCGCTCGTTGCCCAGATCTGTCAAAAAGAAGCGGTCCTGCACCCACCGTGCGGATTGTATCTGCTCTAGGTCCGATGGACACATCTCCTGCAGCATGATCACAGTAGGCTGAGATCCAGAGTCTTTCAAAATTAGCTCTTCAAGGTGGCTTAGGGCTGCTGCCATGCGAGGTTCCTTGAAAGGTACCAGGAAGTCAATGTTCCATGTTATCAGGCGAAACGAGCTAAGCTGGTTGAACTTGGCGGACGACGAAGGAGCAGTAGCTGTAGCTCTTCTTGGATCTTCCTCTAGGTTCAGTCGTTGCCACGATCCATCATTGTGGGCATAGTATACTTGCGGCCTGGGATGGTAGAACTCGTCCGGCATCCGCGCGGGCTCCGGAGTCGACAGGACTTTGGCCATCAACGCCTTCTTCTCCTCAGCTGTCAAATGCTTCGGCTTCGACGTTGTTGCGCGCTGCTTAAACGTGCGCAAGCAGTCACGTAGTAGCGATACTGTTCTCACCATCTATGTAAGCCTCGCTGATCTGCTGGTCAGCATTTAGCGCCTTGCGTACGACAGGGCAAGTTCTTGGTGTATGCAGCAGATGTCGTGACAGAACCGGCGAATTTCCAGAGCACCACTATAGGGACTATGGTTGAGAGACTCCTCCGTCTACGTTTTGAGTTTGGCTGCAGCCGGATGGATAAGGGAATAGACTGGACTGAAGCGAGGGATGGCTTGTCTGTGCTTTGTGTATAGCCACAGCAACTCAATATTCACGCTTCGACAAGCCTTGCCGAATCTTTCTTGTATGCACGCCGTCCGCACCACGGAGATGTTCTGCATGTAGAGGTTGGCTGGATTATTTTGAGGGAACTTACCGGGCGTTGACGTCTTGATGAGATGCTCTGCACCTCGCGGGTTCAGGGATGAAGCAATAAAGCATAAAGCGTTGGGCAAGGACAACTCTGGCTGACAGCTACGACAGGAGCTGTTTCGTCGATATTCCATAGGCAATGTTGTAAGACTTGAAGTAGTGAGATCGGACGAAGCCGACGGAATCGGCATACCTTGGCGCCGGAATCGGAGCCGTGAACAACCCCTGCGCGTCCCTGATCGCGTCTCCGAGATCTCTCAAGAACCCTTGCGTGTGTCAACACGCGACTCGACGCTCATTTTCACCATACAGCTCCCTCAAGGCCATTGCGACGGTTGTAACCAGCCTCGAGCTCATACTTGGACCACTTCACCACGGTGATACCCCATTATGGGATCTCGACTGCTCAACGCGCCCATAGTGCTCGATAATGGAAGCGGCACGATTCGAGCTGGCTTCGCTGGCCAGGACCTTCCAAAGTGCTACTTCCCCTCCTTTGTGGGACGTCCGAAGCATGTGCGAGCTCTAGCTGGAGCATTAGAAGGGGATGTGTTCATTGGACCAAAGGCGCAGGAGCTGAGAGGTTTGCTGAAGATCAATTATCCGCTGGAGCATGGTATTGTCACAGATTGGGACGACATGGAGCGGATATGGAATTGGGTCTATCAAGAGGAGCTCAAGACAGTGAGCGAAGATGTATGTAATTATACTGCTGCAATCGAGCAACTCTCAAATGACCCTTGTCTAACATTTGTATTTAGCATCCCATCCTTCTTACAGAGCCTCCTCTCAATCCGCGCACGAATCGAGACACAGCAGCCCAGATCCTGTTCGAGACCTTCAATGTCCCTGCGTTATATACCTCCATACAAGCCGTGCTGTCTCTCTATGCGTCAGGTCGAACAACAGGCATCGTCCTAGATGCCGGAGATGGGGTCTCGCACGCGGTACCGGTATATGAAGGTTTCGCGATACCCAACAGCATACGAAGGATTGATGTAGCAGGAAGAGATGTCACAGAGCACCTGCAGACACTATTAAGGCGAAGCGGCTATGTGTTCCACACAAGCGCAGAGAAAGAGGTCGTACGCATGATCAAGGAGAAGACGGGATACGTCGCGCTTGACCCCACGAAAGAGGAGAAGGAGTGGTCTGGAAGCAGCGCGAGAGTAGACGCGAAGAGCGCCGAGTATACCCTACCGGACGGGCACAAGCTCAAGGTGAGTTCGTTCGAAAGTACAATGATGTGGCATGGCTGACTGGGTGGTACAGGTTGGACCTGAAAGGTTCCGAGCACCGGAGAT
The DNA here is from genome assembly GCA_033119265.1 of Coniosporium uncinatum. Taxonomy (NCBI): domain Eukaryota; kingdom Fungi; phylum Ascomycota; class Dothideomycetes; genus Coniosporium; species Coniosporium uncinatum. The sequence goes on from JAWDJW010006336.1 coordinate 57,112, forward strand.
TCTGTTCAATCCTGAGTTGATAGGCCTAGAGTATCCGGGAGTCCATCAGCTCGTGGTGGACTCCATCGCACGTACAGACATGGATCTCCGAAAGGCACTTTTCGGCAGCATTGTGCTTTCTGGAGGGTCAACCCTCACCAAAGGCTTTGGCGACCGACTGCTACATGAGGTCCAGCGTCTTGCGGTCAAGGACATGCGCATCAAGATCTTCGCTCCACCAGAGCGTAAATACACCACTTGGACGGGTGGTAGTATTTTAGCTGGTTTGAGCACGTTTAAGAAGGTAAGCTTCCGCAGCCTCATCAGTAGAATGCCATGCTGATGCTTCACAGATGTGGGTCGAAAAGGACGAGTGGCAAGAGAATCCCGACATAATACATACGAAGTTCGCGTCATGAGCCTGACCTTCGAGGCTTCTTGTCATCTTGTCCGAGCCGCGAAGCCTGGCGGTCGCCTGCACGACCACGCTCCAGCTCGAAGACCACAGCTGATGCATCAGCGCTCATCGTCTCGGTAATCAACCGGTCATAGTGCCACGTGCCGCTAGCAACGGCAATCAAAGCTGCTAGATCAATAGTCGGTAAACCTTGTTTCCCCGCATTCTCCAGTTTCGCATTAGTCACAGCGAACAGCTTTGGTGGAACAGGGAGGTTGTTTTGGCTTTCCTATGCACAATCCAGACTGACTCGGCATCCTTTGCATCCCGGAAGCCTACTTCCACCGCGCGCGTTAATGCGTATCACTGTACGTAAGGACATTCGCCTACAGCGACGGCTAAACGATCATAAAGGGTGCTCCCGTTAGTGAGCGGAGTGGAGAACAGCGATTGCGGGGAAGACTTGCTGCTGTTTGGGCAAGGTACTCCGGTTGGTCTTTACTCTGGAGGTGGCAATATCGTATGCAAAGGGGACTAAATTTGTAAGGACGAGCTGGAAAGCGAACTTTTCACGTGATGTGTGGCAAAGCATTCCAGCAGCTGTGGCGGAGCAGCCTCCGAGAGCAGAGCGGCCAAGCACCCACCTGCACGGTCATGGGAAGTCCAATTTGCAAACATCTCAACGTCATCAAATAATGAGAGATTGTGCTTCTCCTCGCTCAGCGTGCGTGTAATATGTCGTGTACGATTCTTCCAGGTGCAACGTGTTCCGATCCACCGTAAGAAGCGGAGGGCTTGTCGCAAAAAATCTAGCCGGCCATGGCTCTCCACCAAGCGATATTTCTATTACCCCCTCGAAACCTACTTCACGATGTCACGTTGGCGGCTGGTTGGAGCAACGGGGATGGTTTTTGGCCAAAGGCCGACTGACGGAGTCCGCCGCGCTGGTTCACGCACAGCACAAGACCTGCAAGTTGAATGGTGCAATGAGAGGCCCGAAAGCGATTGGTCCGACACGGTTTTCTGGGGGTAATAATTACCCCCAGAAAACTCGGACACTAGTACCTGAACATCACGATGGCGCTTGGATGGCGCTGAAAAAATCGATCTTCTGACGCCCGTTTGCCGTTAACTGCAAAGCGCAAACGGCCTTGGCTCGGCCAGAGCCCTACTCGCTTTCCGCCGGCTGGCTTGTGACCTGGCATTTCTTGATCAATTTTGGATCACATTGCCGTTAACTGAATAGCGAGAAAATGCGTGACGCATTCCATCGTGATGGGTAGCCGTGAAGACTTTTCATCTGTAAACATGGAGACTGCCCCCTCCTGAAGGTATAAGATGACTGCCGCCACTCTTTTTCCTTCAATGCACATCCACCAAGTACACCAAAATATTTCCACAGCCACACACAATATTTCAAGCCCAGTTCGATACGGACCTACGCATATTCCGAACTCTTCACTATACACATAAACATGACTTCCCGTACCTACAGCATCACTGAGCCACACCCCTCCATCCCCACCTCGCACTACATCTACTCCGGACGAGGAGGTGCAGGCAATGTCAAGCGTGTCGACCCAAAAACCATTACTCCCGGAGCCACTGCCACCGGCCCAGCGTCTCGCACGAAGCTGACACCTCCACCTTCATCCTCCTTCTTCGCTTCAGGACGCGGCGGCGCCGGCAACCTTCACCGCGAGAAGGAGCGAGCCATCTTTAGCTTCGACGAGGAGCTCGAGTGGCAGCGCAAAGTCATGGCCCACCAATCTCCCGTCTATCACGTCGGTAGGGGCGGCGCAGGCAACCTCGTCGATGAGATGCAGCCATCACGCCGAAGGACGTCCAGCAGCTCTGGCACCAGCGACGACAGCGCCGCCTCAAGCAAAGCGCGCAAGAGCATCGAGGGCGCCTGGAACAGGGTCAGCCGGACCTTCTCCCGTCCATAAGAACCTCGCTTTCTTTCTCGACGCTCGGCATCACGAATCTTCTTCTTCTTCGGCATTCTTAAGCATCGGCGCGGGCTGGCAGATTCCCGCGGCGCCATCAATCTTCACCTCTTAGCATGGCGTTACCGGGTGCACCGGGTTCCAAGGAACATCAACATCTCGACTTTCTTCGTCAGCATCACGCATCACGCATCACGGCGTTCAGACATTATTGGTCTTTTACAAAAAGTTCTTGAGCGTTCTACTGCTTTACATTGATACCACAACCGGCGAGGAGTGCATCCTTGTGCGAGGGCGCCATGATTGGCATTTTTCTGCGATTTGGAGATCTTTTCCATCTGTTACTACAACCGGCGGCGAGGACCATGATACCCGCCCTGTGAGGGCACCAGCTGAGCTCTGGATTATTCAGATAATAAAACGAATCGAACATCCTTCAAATGTTCCATCATCACGTGAATTTCTCCAAAACGGCTTCTGTCACGTGAGTCTTCTCAGAGTCCGTCCATCACGTGAGTTTAAACATCCTGTCCACATATTGAGAATCTCTTGAGGCTCAGGGAGGCAAATGCCTTCGATACTATCATGAGTTTGCTGTCTCCAAAGGATGCCGCAAACATAACGGGATATACTGCACCGTCGAAAAGACATGTCTGAACCCGGAGTATCATCTGCTTCAGGTGTGCGCCAAAGTCGCCTGTCAAGTCTTTCAAGCCCGCTCCTCGGAGCGATAAAAGATCGCACCACTTCATTCTTCCTCGCTCTCAGCCGTGTCGCTGTCGTAGTTGCGGGCAACGTCGCCTGCGGCCTCACTTTCAGCATCTTCACTCTGCCCAGCCTGTTCCTCTTCAACTTGACCGTCTTGTTGAAGTGTCCATAGGCTACGCTGCGACTCTTCGCCTTCGCCGTTATAGTATGCCGCTTCAGCCTCCGGCTCATCGTCTTCGTCGCCCTCATCGTCGCCCTCATCGTTGGGCCAGTCTTCCTCATCAGCACGCTCACCGTCGTCATCAGCATCCTCACCATCCTTGCCATCCTCAAACTCCATCGTCGGTTCTTCCACGTCGTCCGCCACGTCCCACTCAACTTTAGCTTCGTCGTCGTCTTCCGCACCATATGCCTCGTCATGCGCATTTTCCACGGCTTCTTGAAGGGCAGCCAAAAATGTGTCCTCGTCGAATGCGCCTTGATCGCCTGGGGCGTGAGATTGGGCGTCGTCGTCGCCATCTTCGCCTTCGTCATCTTCGACGTCGTTATTCTCTCCAATGTCGTCGTGGGTTTCGGCTGAGCCGCCCTCGACATCGTCGTCTTCTTCAACATCATCGTCATCTTCGGAAGTGTCTGCGGCGGTAGCGGGGTCGCGCTTCAAGTCCTCGTCATCGCCCTCGGAGTCGCTTTCGTCATCGCCGTCGTCGTGGGCCAGAGCCTCGTCGCATGTACGCTTCGCAGCGCTGCGCGCGCGAATGCCTGAGCGCTTGTACTTCTGCTCTTCCGGAGGCGCAGGCCAAAGGTATCGGGCCTGTGTTTGACCATCGTCTGTGCCCTCTTCCCCAAGATCTCGAAACAGATCCGCTACCCTCTTCAGCCCCTGCATCTTGACATCCCCAGTGAGAGCTTTGACGTCTGCTATGTAGACCTGTGGAGCACGTGTAATGCATTTCGGCTCCTTGATCCTCGCTTGCGAAAGATCTCTAGGATGATAGTCATGAACGCTGTGGTACCATTTGTTGTTCATGCGGTCGAATAGATCAAGACCTTTTTGAGCGTTTGTCCAGAGAGGCGCAAGGGTGATAGGCTGCCCTTCGTTGCTGCGCTGCTCGCAATCTGAGTCGTCTTCCGAGTCGGCAGGATCGCGCATCGTGGTGGCGCTGACTGGGTCGGAGATCGCGGCCTTCTCAACCCGCAGTAACTCCGACTGTTCGATAATAGTATCACAGAGCATATTCTTCCTTGTGGTGTCCAGCCACTTGTATAGCTCCTTCCGAGCCTGATTAGTGATCCATGGTAGGTAGCTCTCGCGATGCCCATGCCACCAGGTAATGTATTCGAGCTGGTAATCGAATCTACAGTCCGCGGGATGCTTTCGTGTCCTGTTCTTGACGATCTCGGCGCAAGCGTAAACGTAGTGTTTCTCGAGTGTTGTAAGCTTGATGCCTTTGCACATCAGCACGAGGCCGTAGAACAAGCGCCACATCGACTCAGTGTAAACACCAAACGAGTTGTTGGTGATGTCAACACCAAGGAAATAAATGAGCGAACAGTCTTGGATCGACTGTCCATCGATTTCCTTCTGGCATTTATACCCTTGGTCCCTGACTCGAGCGATGATGTCTTCGGCGCTGAGGGCTGCAAATTGCCGTGGCAGCCATCGACTAGAGGTGTCAGTGTACGCACAGAAAGAATTGTAGCGGGTGCTCACTATTTATTGACGCTATCGCTGATCAAGGCTCTGATCCTTTCGATTGCTTAGTGACAGCTTACCAATACCGAAAGGAGGGGACTTACTTCTCATGGACTTCTGCTTCATGTCCCTCGTGCTCGACTTGGCGCCAATCGAAGTTAGCCAGAGTTTTTTCTGCTTCCTCCAATGACGCCTGATCTGCCTTGAACTCGTCCGCGCAGGCACCGCCTGGAGTCTTCCGGAGTTTGTGCGGAGGTGCCTTTTGAAGTGACTTCGTTGTTTGGTGGGGGATGTTGATGCAATTGGCGGCACGATATCTGAGTCCGCACCAAATGTGCCGAGATTTTACCAGTGGAGAGACGCTCAAGTGTTAAACAGAGGGATCGACCGTTGTGCCAAGGAACTGTGATGTTACTCTATTTTTGGAAACTTACTAGTAATTCGCCAGCAGTGGTCGCCCGCAGCTTAAAAGGCCCAAGAGAGACACGCTGAAGCGCCGTTTTGGAACGCTTGCTGTGGCTAGAGTATATGTCGTGGCTACTCAAGACACATTGTGTTTCTTGGATCGATATGGAACGTCAGACATTCGGATACCAATTCTGATGGCGCACAATATGCTATCCAGAGTGCAACTTACAGGCTCCTACCGTTTCTACGCCTCTTTGCCAAGTGTGTACACGTGAGTCGGAAGTCATGTTTTGCAATGACCCTTGAGTGAGACCAAGTAAAAAAGCGCAAGCGGTGACCGACTCATCTGCAGTCTGGTATTACCTTCGAGACGATCATTTATGGAGAATCAAGCCTGACAAGCAGCAAGGGCAGGATCTCTTCCACGCCGGATTATCACACAGCCAGTGCTTCTATGGTCATCACCAGACATCAGACTTGCGGCGGGAGGTCGGTTCATGCGAAATGCAGAGTACATTTTGACGGGAGCCGACCCTCGAAGGGTTGACAGACGTTTGCTTTCTAGCTCGTGGTTGGCTGTTGGAGGGCTTGCAAGATTCATCCTCGAGTCGTCTCCGATTCGCGACGCCGCTGATCCTCCATGAAGACGCCTTTGGATAAGCGTTCGATTGCTCGATCAAGCAGTTCAGCGGCTGGGGTGATAGGAACATGATTCAGAGGGTCATTCCGAGCACGTGTAGATGAATAGCAAGCTTGTAGTTCGGGCAGCTGGAAAGCTAAGAAATGACATCTCGAGTCTATCACAAGAGTGTAGTGCACACATCAAGTGAGGAAAGAAAGCATTCATGTTGACAGGGTCAACGAACTATATGAGGGTGAGAACAGTGGATTAGATTAGAGACAATGACAGCGGCTGAACGGCTAAGGCGATTCCTCTGTCGTTAGGGCGGATCTGCTTGATCTGTTCTAGAAAGTATGACGCTGCTGTGGCTTGAATACCTTTACAAGATAAAACTAGATTATAGTCAGTTAATTCAGGAGGTACACCTAGAGCGGAGTAGTGGTATGGCCAACATTCGAATGGGTTGTAGCGATGAGGTTCTAAGGAGATGCGGAATGTTCCGGATCGGAGCCACCTCTTCCTTCCAACAATATCACTACCTCTCCCACTTCTGCAAAGTTGCCATGAATGTGAAATCTCTCAATCATGGAAGACCGAATAGTGGAAAGGACGTAGACGGTCGCTGCTCTAGCACACGCCCTCGGTGCTATCTGTAGACACATCTGAGATCTTGCCTGCTTGAAGAATCTGTAGCACCGACTCCTTTGCACAAACTCCTTGTGCTTGGTCGATAGCAGCATGAGGAAAGTGTTTGAGGTTCATCTCGATACTATGCATCTCGCTATCTCACACTGATCTTCGACGCCTTCCTTCGACCCGATGATTTCAACTACAAGCCGAAATCGCCATAGTGGAATCGAGTGAGAAACCCGCATCATGCCGACTCTGAAAAGTTCTCGAGAGCGAATGACTGTTCTTAGTACTTTTCCTCTTACCTTCAGCCTTCTTCCAATGCCTTGAGTACTGACTGGCGCTCAAGGAATATCGATATGCAATCACTGTGACGGCAACCTCGCAACGATCCACCGCGCATGCAGTCTCAATACGGCTGATCGCTTAAACGTGCTGCCGGCTGTCGTTGTGACAAATACAAAGTCTGCATTAGAAGTCCCGTCCAACCCGATCGCGGCTCCTGGAATCGAGAATCATGCACAGACTTGCCGGTCTATAGCTCTTGATGAATCCTAGTCTCAGTGGCAGGTGCGGCTTCAGCGGGGTGTGCAAGAACCCTTTCGGCGATCCCGCCCAATAGCACTACAGTTTCCTCGATCAACGCTCATGCTAGAATTCTATTTGATGTCGAGATATTGCAAGGAGCATTCGCTACCGTGGTGGTTGCACTAGTGGTTCTGCACCGACTTAGGGAAGGAAGGCTGGGCGTGTTGTCTTCACGGGCGCAGCCGTATTCAGGGCTTGACGCAAAGGCGAGTCTGGTCATCAAGGTCAAGAGCTGGGCTTCATGTCGATGCTCACACAGCCGCACCCCGATCTAGAAGCCATTAGGATGGGCGCCATAAAGTGAGATCGGGAAAACGAAGACCGATTTGAAGGACTGATATCCTGAGCAGGAGACGGAGCAGACTCAGGGAGGAGTTGCGGAAAACCATGAACATCTCGATCTTTCGACAGTACCAACTTCGAGCAACCTGCGTCTCTTTCGCTTAGGAGCCGACTCACTGCATGTTCGATTGCGGCAAGTGTTGGTCAAACGTGTCCGTCACTGATGAGATTGAATCACATGTCGTCACCTGAGAAGCAAAAACTTATCACCGGTGCCGAAATCTACCCGCCGCACATAAAAGTCGTCTTCCGACTACGAACCTTCCTCTCTCCTACAAGACAAGCCCTTCATCTTCAACATGAGAGGGCACCACCTAATATTCGACCATCCGCTAAGTCTCACTTACTCCATCGTTTATGGTCACTGCTAATGTATTTGTTCGCAGTCAACACTCTCCTCCGGGGTGTCTGGGGCTCGCTTCGGCGAGCCCCGACACCCCGGAGAGGTGAGAGTGCAGTTCAAGTCTCTGCCTAGAGCGGGGAGTTTGACCACGAAACTAAGACCTTCTGTGTGTGCGTGTCCGGGAAGTCAATCTTAGTGGCGTTACTTCTCTCTCTCCGTTCGCGATATACGAGAAACCACTACAAAATCAAGGCCTTCTGTGTGTGCGTGTCCGGGAAGTCAACCTTGATGGCGATATGTTTCTCTACATCTGTGGCGGTGATTTGGCTGCATTCAAACCTGCAGTCCACCCACATCAATCTCTGAGACATTCCCCAGGATGTCAATGACTGAACCTCCAGCGGCCGCTTTGACCGGCTGCGAGAAGAGGAGACCTGGTTGGCTGTCTCCTGACCGACGTGGGCGTCAGCTCGCGTCGGAGAAGGCACTTCGGTGTCTTATACCTTTGTAGGCGCAAGCTTGCACTGAAGAAGGCACTTTGTTGTCTTTACCTTTGTGGGCGCAAGCTTGCATTGAAGAATTCTGACGCTGTCGTGGGGTTTCCTGCGGCAGTGTTGGGGCTTGTTGGGAGGCCCATCATGTCTCGAGCCTTGTTGCTTGAGCATGGAGGGCACCTACACGTATGTTTGCAATTGACGACGTTATCCGGTGATGTTGGTCTCACTGACGGCGGGCGGTGTCTCATAAGCAGTGCTCAGCAACGTCTATCAATATTACGCAATGAGCGCGAGGATCTGTTTACGCCTGGGGGAGGTATTGCAGCATGACGGTGAAATTGACTTCGTGTGTTGATGCGTCGACCAGCGTCACGCGAGCGCAAAACGGGAGGCGACAACGGCCTACGATGAAGCCACGAGCAGATGCACAGGCTCTGAATTAAGCCGCAAAGGTGTATTTGACAGACGTCCAGCAACTGAACGAAGCGAAACATGCAACACATCCCCTCAAGCCCACGCACAAGACGCAAACGCAGCTATGGTGGGCTTGTCTCCCGACGAGCCTCGCTCCCTTACCACCCTCGGAATCGCAGTTGAAGATATGTCAGGAGATAGCCAGCTGGGAGGCCATCCGTCCGCTACCTAAAGCTCTCCCACCCAACTCCCACGGCATCCGCCAAACGCACACGCACAACCAGCCAAACCTTCACCTCCCCCTCCCGCCTCTACGCCAACCCTTCATAGCCCTCCTGTGCCCCTGGAAACAAGCCAGCAGACACAGTAGGCTCGTTGCCTACAAAAGTAGGGTGCGCCCCTCACCGCCTCCAGTCAGATCCTACGTACTTCCGTATCGTAAGAGGTTTTGTCCAATTGACCGTATGTGTACGTAAAAGGAGCCTTCTCTTCTGCGAAGAATGGGTAGAGTCACCGCGCCACTGTGGGGGATCTCTGGACGGGTCTGCCCCAATTTCGTTAGAACGTTTCTTTGAGCTTGGTAGACCCGGGTGGAACTCAAGAGGTCAGCGCGGCTGTAGTCATCGCTGCTGGTGAGGTTGTATGGTATGGAGAGCAAGAGGAAGGTGTAGCAGCAGCAGCGGGATTCTCGAAGCCTGCAAAATGTGAAGGTCTTAGGTGTGTATATGGCGTATGTGTTCCCGTAAAGGAAGACGTACTTGAGTGAAACCGTTGTTTCGAAAAGGGGTCTATCCACTGCGGTGACAAGTACTGCTGAGCGAACAGAAATTTTCTGTACGTACGTCCAATGTTATAGCACAGGCAAATTGTTCACACGGTTATGACAACGGATGTGATACTTCTTAGAATACCTGAACGTCGCTGGAAGACTGGTTGTGGGCTTATCAAAATCGCCCTCCTCGTAGGCGAGGCTCTCTTGCGACGACAGCAGCTCTGGAGACGATCGTGATACATACTCAATCACCAAGACCCCGTAACCATGACGCTCCGACGTTCATGCCACCCACCAGCGTTATCGGAGATTTGTGACGACGAAGTGGTTTGATACATTGAGCCTTCGTCCTTGTCAAGTCAGTCTCAGCCATCTCGATCTGAACGTTGCCACGGTCTCGCAGCCTTTGCGCAGAAACACTTGATGAACCGCAGTCCGTGTTATCTCAACGGTATCTTCGTAACTGAGTCAGTCTCAATCATTAGCCAATGCCTTCTCCATGCACACCCTCCACCTCTCCCCAAATCTCCTCAAGCACACAATAACCACCGCCCCAGAAACCAAACTCACGATCCCCAGTATGGTGCACATCCACCCATTCCCCAGCGCCCGTATCAGCGGGTCCGCCACGATGCCGCCGACGCAAGAGAAGATGTTGCGAACAAAGTTGTTGACCGCCACGCCGTTCGAGGCCTTTTTGGGCATGAACTCCGTAAGCATGGTGGTGGAGGTAGCGAAGACGACCATGCTGCCGAGGCCGAAGAAGAATCCTGCTATCATCTGCGGTGACCGTTAGTCTAGGAAGGAATGGGAAGGCCAGGCATAAGCACACGGAAGGTAGAGAGTGGAGCTTACTGGAACTATCCAATGCACGCCGAATTGCACGCTCCACCCATACCAGATTAACGCACACGGGAACACGGCGCCGGCAATCCAAGCATTCTCCCTCATCCTGTCTTCCGGCCGGAAGATCAGGTTGCCGTTGTTGTCGGGCTGCCGCTTCTTAGCTTCCCTTTTCATGATGTAGTCGATCCACCTCCCGCCGATGACGCTGGCGAGAAGATATCCAAGACTGTTCGGAATATAGGCTAGCCCGACGATGATGGTGCTGAAATAGTACGGCGAAGCACCGAACGTAGTTTCGATGCTGATGTTGAGGAAGTAGAGCGAGCCAAAGGTGATGGAAGCGTAGTACACCGTTAACGCCACAGCCGGAAACCGCAACAAGAGAATGATCTTCAGCGGATCGATGAAGAACCTTCGCAGCATCTTGAGGTATTTTTTCGTCTTTACTTGCACGCTCTGCCGTGTGCTCACGCGCTGAAGCTGCGTCTGCGTCGCGGCCATCTTCTCCGCATCATCGATCACACCTTCCTTCTCCAGCGCTTCTTCTTCCGCCTCCTTCTTGACATTCCTCCTGGCCCTCAGAGTCTCCGGCAGCCCAAACACAAGCAGTACAAACACTATTCCACCATAGATGACCATGCACCACAGCGTACTACGCCACCCTAACTTCTCCGTCAACACGCCGCCAATGATCGGCGCAAGCAGCGGCCCACATAGCGGACCCAGGTAGAAGATACCCATAGCTCTCCCGCGCTCCCTGCTCTCCCAAATATCCGCAATCGTGCCCGCACCCACCGCCTGCACGCTCGCCGACGCGCCACCAGCGAGGATACGCATAACGATGAACATGGCGATATTGCTACTCACGGCGCTCAGCACGTTCCAGACCAGAAACAACGCAAAACTACTAATGAAAATCGTGCGTCTGCCCAGCGTTTCCGAAAAGCTGCTCCACCATAGCGGGAAAATGGACATGGCCAGCATATACAGCGCGACGCTGAGGTTTGTGATAACGGGCGTAGTGTCAAGGGCTAGGGCTATGTCTTTGAGACCCGGAAGGATGATGGCGCTGCCGATGGGGGCGGCGGCCGCGGACATGGCGACGCAGAAGGTGATGAACCATTTGGTCTTGTTGGTGTAGTGATAGGGATTTGGTATCTCGGGGGTGAGGCAGAAGCGAGCGAGGAGGCCGCGGCGGTCCGAGAGCGGGACAGGTATGACGGAGGGAGATTGTGATTTTGTGGATATTGTGCGGGTGAGCTTGAAGCTTTTCTTCTCTGCGGGTATGGAGGAGGGTGGAGCGGGGCTGATGGAGAAATCGGACGCTGTCGAGGTGCGCGAGTTGGAGCGTGAGATATGGAGGTCTTTGTCGTCTGATTTTGCGGCGAAGTCGTTGGTGGATGAGGCCGTTATAGGTCGTCCATCAGCAGGCTCTGCCACTGTCTCTTGCTCTTTACGCGCTTGAGCATCCCTCTCCACGTCCTTACGGTCTACATCCTCCTCTTCGACTGCCATTGTGGTCTTCTAAGCCTCGCAACGTATCCGCAGTCGGACATGTGCAGTATGCCTGTATACGCTTATCTCCGAGCGTTGAGCAAGCGGTAGACTGTACCATGAAATGACGCTTCAATTGTAATTGACAGGAGACGACGAAGTAGACTGTGCAAAGTTACCTATCTGTGCGGGAATTACATGCGCCTTGGGATGTTCAAGCCATTCCCTCCAGTAAGGTCTCCACCACAGAGGCCTGGCGTTCCAGGGTGGGTATTGCGGATGATTGAGGGCACGGAATCTAACTCCCCGCCCTTTGGAACAGCTCAGCACGAACGCATAACCGATAGAGCGCGATGTTCCGTAGGCTGATGATAGCAGATGCCGTTCAACGTTAGCGTGCGTTGATTTGGGCATCTTCGTGCCCTCGACGTGCAGAACGAAGGTGCCGAATTGCCGGCCGATGTCGAACGAAATCGGGTTGTGGAGGTGGAGTAAGTCGCACTTGTGGCCCGAAGTCTTATCGATAAACGTAGATGAATCCTCAGGCATCAGGCTAGCATCGCCTTTGCACATGCGCATCATCGCCTTCGACATCTCGTGATCCTGTCAGAAATCGCTGATCGAGAGAGTGTGCTGCAACGAAAGAGCTGTACTATCGCACATTAACAGTCTTGTGGTACTCTGATGCCGGGTGTCATGACGATGCGAATGTGAACGTTCTGTTTTAAAAAACAAAATCCTCTAAGCCTCTACTCTCAAAGGAAAAAATCACGCAATTGACAGCTATCATGCCCCCCAAAGCCAACCCGTAAGCCCAAGCTACAATTCCTACGACTCTTCGCTCACACCTCCGCCTTAGCCTGCACCCACACTTCTCCCCCGACCCCACAGGCAGCACCCACATCTCCCGCTGGGATGCCCTCTGGACTTCCAAAACCACCCCCTGGGACCGCGCCGCACCGAACCCAGCTCTTATAGACATCCTTAGCAGAGAAGCGACGCCCAGCGGCCTCCTTGGCCCACCCGTCGTCAACGGCAAAGGTAAACGTGCCCTCGTGCCAGGCTGTGGTCGCGGTTATGACGTCCTGCTGCTGAGTGCGTTTGGGTATGATGCGTACGGACTTGATGCGAGCGAGAATGCTGTCAAGGCTGCGAGAGAATTTGCGGGAAGCGCGGAGGTGAGGGAAGGGGAGGTGTACCGGACGAGGAGTGGAGAGGGCAGGGGAAAGATGGAGCTGCTCTGCGCGGACTTTTTCATGAAGGATTTTGAGGGGAAGACTGGGGGTGGAGAATTTGATTTGCTTTACGACTATACTGTATGTTCCTCTCCGCGTTGCTCACCATGTTACGAGAAGGTGTATTTCCAATACTGATGTGTTTGGCATCGTCCTAGTTCCTCTGCGCTCTGCCACTAGCTCTGAGGCCGTCATGGTCGGCAAGGATGGCGGAGTTGCTCAAACCAGGCGGGCATTTGATATGTCTTGAATTCCCAACAGGGAAATCGCCCTCTGCCGGTGGTCCGCCTTGGGGCGTACCGGCGCCGCTGCATGAGGCGCTGTTGACGCACCCGGGTGAGGAGATCGAGTATGATGAGGAGGGTAAGGCGGTGCTGAGCGAGCCGGGCAGCAAGGCGTTGCGGCGGCTTGCGCATTTCCAGCCAGAGAGAACGCATGAGGTTGGCGCTGGGACAGACTGGGTGAGCATATGGACAAAGGATTGAGTTTAGAAACCCAGTGTTCTCTTGCAACAACCTTTTGCCGCAGTGTTGACGTCGATGTCCATGGCTTCAAGGCGCCTTCCGCAGCGAATTGTAATGCTCCCCCAACCCAAATCCATGCCGATAATAAGCCAACCACAGCGCCTTCTCCGCATCCCCACCACCCTCAATCTTCTCCACTCCACCCTGCGCCTGCAGTACGTTGATATCAAGCCCGAACGTCTTCGCCAGAGCCAGCAACTCCAATTGCCCGCCCCACTCCCCCGTCTCCCTCACCTTGCGCACATACTCCTCCAATGGCTCCTCCAGAAACGGCGCAAAATCATCCGGGTGCTGCTGTATCCAGTCTGCGGCCGCCCTCCTCACTTTTCTGTACGTCGGTACTTCATTTTCCCTCTCCCCATCTTCTACGACTTTGGTCTCGATCTTCGGCTTCATGTCCAAGTTTAATTGCGCCATCTGGTCCGACACAGCGGAGTATAGACAGTGCCCATCAGCCCTGATCTCTTTCTCCTGCAAACCTCGCTCCTTGAACGCTGCGAGCATCTTCTTGCGCTCGATATCCCGCTGGCTGGGTATGTTCTTCACCTCTTCCTTCGCCTCCTTGATGGTGGCTTCTTGTTCAGCGGCCCGGCGGGCTAAACGCGCCTTCGCACGGTTGGGTTTACGCGATTGGTGCGGCTCTCTGTAGAGACCGCCTTTTGGAATGCCCTCGGTGGTGTCGTCGGACATGGAGGGGCCTTCGAGGGAAGGGACTGCGCCGTCGGATGGTTGTGCGTCGTGTTCGGATTGCCTCACTGCTGCTTGAGCATCCTCTTCGCTGCCCTCTTCGCCACTGTTGCCATCGCCGTCGAGAGCAGCGAGTTCTTTTGCTTGCCGCTCCTTGAGCTCCCGCTCTAACTGTTCGCATTCATCGTTGACGCCCTTTCGGGTCTTCTTCGTAGCTTGCTTTTTCTTCTGAGTGATTCTTGATTGCAAGTCCTTTGCCTCTTTACGATGTTTCGCTTGTAGCTCGTCCATGTTGGGGGTGTACTATGCGCATCGATTGTGACAGGACGACCCGTAGCTTGGGTACTAACTAACCAGAGCCAAGGGCCTACGGCACCGAAAGCTTCGGGCACCGGTCCCTGCATAAACGGTTGCTTAGTGCGTCATGGTCAATTGTTTTGGGCCGAGGCTCCAGGCTTGACATCAACCTCACTCCATTGCAGACACCAGGTAGAAACACATTTGTAGGTATAACGTGTAACTTTCCATTGCCTTTTTCCTCTTCTACCATCAGTCTTCATTTCCGTAACAGCTCCACCCGCACTATGGACGCCAGTAATCTCTTCAATGTCAAGGTAGCCTTCGCATGCCCAATCCAGTATCCCGTCTACAGCTCTCTTAACCTACTTCCCAGGGCAAAGTCGTCCTCGTAACCGGCGGCGCCAAAGGCATCGGCCGCATGATCAGTGAAGGCTTCGTCACCAACGGCGCAAAAGTCTACATCTCCTCCCGCGACGCCTCCGCCTGCGACACCGCCTGCAAGGAACTCAACGCCCTCGGCAAAGGCACCGCCCACGCCATCCCCGCCGACTTCTACAAAGAATCCGACTGCCTCAAGCTCGCTGCCGAACTGAAGAAGCGCGAACCCAAGCTTCACATCCTCGTCAACAATTCCGGCAGCAACTGGGGCGAATCGTACGACTCTTACCCAGACAAGGCGTGGACCCGCGTGCTGACGCTGAATCTGCACCGCGTGTTCACGATCACGCAGGCCGTGACGCCGCTGCTCGAAGCGGCCAGCGCACTTTCAGACCCGGCGCGAATCATCAACATCGGCTCCGTGGACGGTCTCCGCGTTCCCGCGCTCGAGACCTTCGCATACTCTTCGTCAAAGGCAGGATTGCACCATCTATCGCGTGTGCTGGCGAACCATTTGGGGAAGCGCGGTATCACGAGTAATACCCTCGCGTGCGGGCCGTTTGAGAGCAAGATGATGAAGGCGACGCTAGAGAAGTTCAAGGAGACGATCGAGGGGAACATTCCGCTGGGGAGGATAGGGACGCCGGAGGATGTGGCGGGTGCGTGTTTGTTTTTAAGTAGCAGGGCTGGAGCGTATGTGAATGGGGCGACGATTGCGCTGGATGGAGGGAGTGTGGTGGGGAGTAAGCTGTAGAGGATGCTATGCTAATTTATATCAAATTGTGCCAGTGACCGTCGTTCGGAGAGATCGTCCTCGTGATGCCACATTACCCGATCGTATCGGCTGAGGATGCAGCTGGAGTTATTCGAAGTCGCCCAAAGCTCCTTCCTATCGCTAGGTATACCTGATCAAACTCACGACTGGGTCCATGCATAGTTGAGAACTAAAAGAGTAGCACTAAATTCAAAAAGTCGACCGCAAATCCTTGCAAACCTCCATCCCAGCCGCGTTCGACGTCTTACAAAGCTATACCAAGCCGCCCTATGTCCGACTACTGTGCGCTCCAGAAAACACATGTTGATCTCGCCCCGTTACGTCCATCCTTTCAGTCTAGCTCCGATCTGCCAACGGTAGCATTACCTCTTCTGGCACCAGTGCTTGAACGAGTGAAGGTTCCTAAGACCTTATCACCGGAGCCAGTGCGAAAGACGAGGAAACAAGCTAGCAAAAGAAGACAGTATACTGAAATGAAATCGATATAATGTCAGAATACACAACCAGTGTCTCGGAGGTCGCCAGACGGTTGCGAGAGACAGCGACTTTACCTCGCTTCCTTCGCGACTTTGACTTCCTGGCGCAAGCTCTGCACCATCCGCACTTGCAAAAGCATACGGCCATGACCCACTTCCTCACTCAAGGCCAGATGGCCGAGGTAGAGCTCAAACCACTCCTTCTTCCGCCATGAGTGCATGCGGCTCCTTCTTGTTCTTCGGATCCTGCAGCTCCGCTAGGAAGTTGTGCCACAACCAACCCGAACGGAGCGTAGTCCTCTTCTTGAGATGCATCTCTGCCCGGGCAATGTCCTCCAATGGCTGTTGCTCGTCCCAGACCAACACGCTCTTCGTGTCATAGCGCACAGCATCATCAGTGACGATCGGGTGCTCAGGCTTCTGCGAGTCGACTTCCGAGTCGCCGGCAACCGTCGTGGATACGTCACCGAGGCCAGATACAATACGTAAGAGCCTGGGCTCTATGACTGGAAGGCGTTCATTCTTCCGGGACAGCAACAGAACACGTGCGCCTGTGGACATACCAATTATATCAAGCTCTGGACCAACGTAGTTTGCACTGAACTCGTTGCCGTTGTTGTCGCTCTTGTCTTCTGCGACTTTGCGGACTAACTCTTCCAGCTCTTCGAAGCACATCGGCCATCCATCTGACTTCTTCTTACGGTCTTTCGAAAACTGTAGATGCTTCCGGAACGATGTGGAGGGAATTTCACCGTAAATGACCTTCGGAGGAGCTTGCGGTGGAGCGTACCGATACGTCTCGAAGTCAGGGTGGAGGCGGTGGAAGAACTCTTGACTACCTGTAATGTACATGTGGGCTTCGACGCTCTTGACCAACAACTCGGGGAGAGTGGCACCGGCATGCTGCTTCTTCGCTAGCTTGACAGCCTTATCCAGAGTCTTTCGCGCCTCAGTCATTCGCTTCGTGATTCTCTTCGTGTGACATGGATCGAGCGCGTCCATTCACGGAAGAGGCAACCCGCGGAGGTGTACCACAAGCTGAAGAACTCGAATCGGAGGCGATAATCTTGAGAAGCCCCCAGAGGGTCGCAGCCTTCCTCCACTGCCGCAAGCCAGGCTAGCTCAACGTCTGTAAGTCGCTTCCCAGCTTGCCTCATACGGACCAGAAGAGCATGTCGAGCCCTGGTCTCTATGTGATAGAAAGAAACGTTGACCGAGGGATCCAAGTTGGCCCAGTAGGTGGGTTTCGAGACCGCAAATGAGTTGTCGGTGTTGCAAATGCTTCCTTCGCGGATGATGGCGATGACGAGGTCGGAGCGCTCCTTGGCATGCTCGGCCATGCTGTTACACTGTTAGTTTACAGCTTCAACATTGAGGGAGCTAACGTACTTCATGGACTCGATCGTATCGGCAAAGTCTTTGACTGTCCTAGCAACAGCGTCAGTAGTGTTTGTAGCGGCGAAAATGTGATTGCTGAGGACGAACCTGAACGGTGGCTTTTAACATACTCAAAAACCTTTTCTCCCTCGCCCTTTGTTTCTTCAACGTCTGCTACAAACCACCAGCCAAGCTCGCATGTTAAACTCCCGGCAACATGCGAGCGGCAATACTCCTCCCCTACTCTGCTGAGTCTTCCCAAGTTCTGAGAAGAGATAATTAGGCTGACCTGTCTTCGGCAGACTCTCCTGTGCCCCTCTTAGCGGCGGGTGAGGTGTCGCTCTTCGGAGTGGCAGCCTCCTTCCACTCCTTCCAAAAAAGAAAGGCATCCAAGAAGCTGCGCGGTGAAAAACACTTATTCAGTCGCGCACCAAGCTCCTTCAGACCTCTGTACACAACTGCGATGCTAGGATCTCCCACTCGTGGGATTGAATCGATGCGGAGAGGGTAGCGACTTTCGTCGCCCCTACCACGACTTGCGCCTTGATTGCGCGAGCGTGGGAGGGACTAGAAAACATCAGCGTGATGGGAATGGGTGGACGTTTGGAGCGGACCGATGGAGATGTGTCGCGAAGTCTTGCAGTGACACGTTAGGATTCAAACCCGTGACACTCACGTCTTCAGTGCCCCATCACGATGATGGTCATGTCGCTTTGGATGTACATTCGTCGTTGCAACTTCACACCCTGTCCCGTCGTCAACTTTCTGTCGCGGGTCTTGTCGTGTAGTGTTGGTGTTGGTGTTGGTGTTGAAGATCTTGAACGACGACGTCATGGCCTCGGGCCTCAGCACGAAAAAGCAGGATGATACTATCGACCGAATACGTCTTCAAGGCGGTCTACCACTGTCATTTTGTTCAGGTGATCTACGAACCTGTGACTTGAAACCGTCAAGAAAGGGGAATGCATCACGTGACCAGTACAATCTCCCATAGTCTGTAGACGCTGGTGATTCGTGTGAATCTAGTGCGAAAGGGCCACCATTACTCCAATACTCGTAATGATCGCCGGCGTAGAACTCGCTGTAAGTCCTAGAGCCTCACCACTAGAACCTCTGCGAGTGGCAATATAGATGCCACGTCTTCGAACTACGCAGGGCGCATGGCAGTAGAATCAGTAACTACTATCCTTCAGCTACAAGTACCACGGACCTGGTAAGGTATGACGGGCGTCAAGAAGCTGTAGCAGAGGCTAGAACCTTGTCCAAGAGAACGGAGATCATTGGCCTTCCCAGATGGAGCCTGGCGGTGTAGTGATTCAGACGCCGAGAAACAAGAACGATGAGCACAAGGGGGCGGCCTACAAGCAGTGAAAGCAGGGCTAATACTGGCCGATGTCGACGCGAAAGCGGGGCTCATGAACATGAGGCCGGTCGAAAAAGGCGGCTGTATCGAAATATGGGTTCTATCAGGGAAACCGCAGTCATAACCATCACGTGGATGCACGACTGGAACGTGATATGACTGAGACCACTGATTACTGGAGCAAACAGCCACTCGAGTTGGCTTTATGCCGATCGAAGACTTGCTTAATACAACACGAACAGTGTACGCTCAAACGCTGTGCTTTACCTCGCGTACAGGCAAACCATATGATGGCCAATCGAAGGTCCGGAATCGCTGAAATCAGCCCAAGTATCGCTTACATCTCTCAACTTTTTCTTCAGTGCCCAAATGCCATTTTAACGCCGTCCTTTCCTAGCAGCCTCATCCTGCAGCCGCAATTGCCACGTCTTGAAGCCGTTCTTCAAGTTGACCACATCCGAGTACTCTGCCTTCTGCATCTCAAATCCTCGCGGAGTGACCTTCACGTTCCAGTACTGGATGGCGGCATCAGGGCCGGTCTTGAAGCAGAGGTTGAAGTAGCCTGGGTATTTCGGGTTAATGCAGAAACCGTACATACTGCGCTTGGGGTTGGCTTGGAGGTACGAATTGATCCAGTTCTCTGCAGTCACGATTAGCGATTTTCTTTAGTTAGTTGATAATATATGGAAGAAAAGCTCACCTGTCTCTGTCCTCGAGTGACTCCGGTATCTGTCATCAGCCATGATCTCATCTACCTTCCTTGCCATGACCTTGACATGGTTGACAATCAGCTCGTCGAGATCGCTGTAGTTGAACTTTCCGACTCTCAGCTGTCGTCCCACGGAGAACTCGTTCTCTTTATCCAGCTCAAGTACATCGATGTGCTGGTATACATTGTCATGGACCTTCCAAGTGACAGCAAGATGGTCCAGACCCTTGGATGATGGACGAATCACCACGTCGCCACGGCCTTGCGAGCCCAAAAACTCCTCAGCCTGAGCCGAGTTGAACGGTCGGAAGAGGGGATGCTTGATGACTCGCTGAGCACGGCCAGTAGCTTCTTCCTTCTCCTTCAAAGCTGCACGTCGGTCATTTTCTTCCTCAACTTCATCCCACTCTCCAGGACTACGATCGATTTGTCGACGGAATGGTTCTTTTAATCTGTTCTCGCGGAACGAGAGTTGAGCGGTGAACTGCCTCATGCTGAGGTAGGTCAACTTCGCCTGCACTGTCTGATGGGCTTGATACACGCTATGTGGTGCAACACCACGTTCGCCACCAACGCCTTCTGGGTACTCGGACTCGGAGACGCCACCTTCTACACCGCAGTCAAGCTTGACCTCGATATGATCTGGGAAGACGCGCCGGATCTGGACAGGCACGTTCATGCCAATCTGTAGGGAATCGGCTGTTTCTCCGGTAAACATGGTGAAGATCTCTTCTGGCGTAAGCATGGCGAAACTGCGTCGCAGCTCTTCGTAGGGTACTTGAAACTCGGCACGGATTGTTTCCAGCGTGGCTCGCTTGCGTTGGTTGAATCTTTGTTCCAGCTGCACGGCGTACTCCTCTAGAACAAGGTCATTGACCTTGTCCTGATCCTCTTGCTTGATGAGCTGCTTGACAACGGCGCCCGCACCATTCTCGTCTGTTGCTGCCTTGACATCTTCTTCGTCCAGATCAAGAGCATCTGCAGCCATTTTGCGTGCAATGTCGTAGTCTTCAGGGTGAACTCGAGTGTTGTCGAGGTAGTCGGACCACTCTTCGGTGGCATCAAATGTAATGTAGAGGAAACTTGCGCAATTGGCCCAGACTTTCGCGCTCAACGCAGGATGCACATTGTTATCGGGATCGCCAATAACAAGCTCTTGACGAGTTTGCACAACGCCTCCGTTCTGGTTGACGACCTTCATGAGGTGAGCAGCTTTGCGGGGGCCTAAGCCACAGATGTAAGGTAGGAGATTAGCGACGTAAGGATCGTTTATGGCATCGTTGACCTCGACGCCAACCATATTAACCATGTCGACCATAGCAGATTCGAGGTTCTTTGTAAGTTTTTCAACCGGCAGGAGATCCTGGTTCGGGTCGAACTGGATAGATACGATGTCTTTTCCAAGCGCGGCATACTCCAGCATCGGGTTCTGTAGGTATCGACCGAGAGCAATGCAGTACCTGACCATCGGCGCGGTCTGCGGATGCTCTTTGGCGGCGCGGTCGCTGTTGTGGTAAAGACGAGCGACTTCATCATTGACGATGACGGCTTCGAGCTTTTCAGTCTGCTCTACGTCACCTTCACCTTCGAATACATTGCCCTGTAGATCAAACTTATCGATGATGTCCTGAATGTCTTTCCACAGTCGTCTTGACTCGGCGGCAAAGCCAGACACTCCGATGATATCCGGCTTCCTCCGCTTGATGAGCTCTACAAGGGCAGCAATATCTTTGCCGTCTGCGATGTATTTATCAGGGTTGCCGAGACGTAGGTCCACAAACTTTCCATGCTCAAGCACTCTTCTGTCATCCTCGACAAACGCCCAGCAAATGGCATCATCGCGAAGCCCCTTGCCGTTAGACAGTGTAAGCACACGGGGAGCAGTTCCTAGGACCATACCTTTAGGCTTGTAAGGTGCCTGGTCCAACTTCTCCGTATACTTCTCGCGGCAGGCTGTGGCCAGCTGATTCTCACACACAGCTTTGAGCTGCTCCTTGACACCCTTCGCGATGACCTTTTCCAGCTTCAGTAGTGCCATGTCGACCACGTCTCTTCTCGTGGCGTTCCAGGCGTCAGCGATCTCGCTGAAGTTATCGGACTCGAACAGCTTGTAGAGAACACGTTTGCTCTCACGTAAGCTGCTCAAACGCAGCTTGACTTCCACCAACCCTTCTGCTTCAGCCTTGAGCATTCGAAGGTAAAGGTCGGGTCGTCGGGCGATAGCACCAAAGTCTTGGTCACGCAGATATTTGAACTCGTAGTATCTGTGGTCTTCTGTAATTTGTTTCGCTCCCTTCTGTGTACGGTAGCAGTCCACTCGACCATTCTCGTAGAATGTCTTGCGCATGAACTTCCTCATGCGAGGATTCATGGTCAGCTCTTCCGCGAACATGGCCTTGCCCATCTTGACGACTTGCTGTCCAGTCGAGTATTCTGGTGGATCCAGAAGGGAATCAGCTAGATCGTCAGGACGTTCGCTATGGTCCTCAGAGTATGTGCGGCGCCCTTCGCCTAACGCGTTGATTGCGAAGCTATCAGAGGACAGTCCAAGCGCGCGGACGAAATTATAGACCCGACTGGCTCTGACTTTCTCCCAGAAGCTACCGCCAGTTCTGGCGCGCTTCTGAATGCCATTGACTTCTGCTTCCAGGGCTTGTACATCTTTCAGCTCTGCAGTGTAGCGGAAATGCAAATAATCCTGGATATCCTGAATTTCCTCGATCGAAACGGCCTTCGACAACATGTCTTCGACAACCTCATCCGTAATCCCTGCGGCGCTTTTCAAGTTGTCATACGACTTTTGCAGTGTATCCCGCTTCTCCATTAGACCCTTGAACTTCAGATCCTGTTCTAAGATCTCCCAAAGGTCATTCTGGACGAGAAGCCGCTCAGCTTTGACTTCGGCATCTCCGTTTTGTTGAGCGAACTCCGCATCAACGTCGTCCTTTGCGGCGTGAATAAGATAGTCCTTGCGATGCTGGAAGATGAAGGGTATCTCGAAGTCCTCTTTGTTGATAAAATCCAAGACTTGAGCGATGCACTGCCGGAAAGGCTCATGCAATGACCGATCGAAACGCTTCTTTGGCAGTATCAGGTTTGAGATCCAAAGCGCCTCTTCCGTTGCGCGAGCAGCCTGCTCTTCCTCAGTAAGCTCCGGTACGGTGAACGGTTTTCGTAGAATCTGGTAACGCTCAGGAACATCGTTGAAGCGAATCTCGTTGTCCTCGTCTGTAAGCATCTTCTCCTTCAGCTGGGACGGCTCGAAGACATCTTTCAACTCTAATGGCCTGTCAAGCTCCTGGTCTTCTGCCTCCATCAAATCCTGCATCTCTAGAGCCCAGTCATACTCTGTGCCATCACCAAATGCCGCGCGCATGTCCTCGGCCGAAGCTTCATCAAGGCCAGACTCTTGCAGCTTATCCAGACCGGCAAAAGCCTTACGCCCAGGGCGGGCGACCTCCTGCTCCTCCAGAAGACGATCGCGCTCCTCATCGGGGAATTCATCTTCTTCGATAAAGTCTGCAAATTCATCGGCGAGTCCTCGGGGCTCCCTTGGTCTGCGGTCTTCCAGATCCTCATCTTCGTCCGAGAAGATGTCATCAACACCGCGAGGAGCTCGAGACTCACGATCGTCCCGGTGTCCTTGCTTTAGCCGCTTGAATTTGGGCTGTTGAGCTGTCCGCGCCTCGTAGTCTCCAGTGGCCTCGCCAATCAAGTCGAGATCCTCCTCGTCGAGGCCTTCTTCTTCCTCGCGTTCGGCGCGCCGTCTCTTTTTCCGTTCGCGTCGCCGCTGTCGCCGGTCTTCTTCCTCTTCCTCTTCATCGACAATGAAGCCTTCTTTGATTCTGGCTTCCTCCTCTTCATCGTCTTCTTCCTCTTCTTCACTTGAATCATCCAGTCCTGAGACCCTCTTCTTTCGAGGCGGCGCATCTCCATCTTCACCTCCCTCATCGTCAAAATCTTCGTCGTCCTCCTCACTACCTAACTCTGCTCGATCATCTAAGAAGGAAGCCATGTTTACGCGTATGAAGAGCGGTCAGGGAGGGGTGATGGACTGGTTGCTCGAAGCAAAAAGGTAGGAAGGTCTGGTGAGATGATTATGCGCTCAATCTGCACTTGTCAGCTAATGAAGTGATGTATGGCGGGCTGCGACGTTGTTGCTCGCTTTCAACTTTAATGTTCAGAGGTCAGCGAGTTGCCCGGAGGTGCCAAGACAGTTGTACCGGATATCTACCGAGGAGATCATCACGTGCCATCGCGAGTGAATGCTATTGTATGCAATCATGAAGTTCGTGATGTGGTTGTCTTGAGACCGATGTCCCGCTAACGTTAATGCCCAAGTTCTGTGGAGTCTAAGCAAGATTTGATGCTCTCTTATGAGTGTTTTTGCGCAAGACCTGGTCTACATAGCCTATCACGAACAGACATCCAACCGCCGCAGGAGAGCCTGAGCGCCTAAAACTTCCTCTGTGTGTATTAGAGTATCCAAGTTACTCCTTTCCAGTCGAGTCCAGATGCTCTTCCGGAGCAGACATATGACCTTCAACACGCCTTGCTCTGACACCTCTCTGCCACCTGTTACTGTCGTTGGTAACTCAGCTCGGCGTACCGCTGGTGGACGCTACGCTTCAAGGCGGCTGTCTTTCACTTTCACAGTTCCGTCCGAACCCTGAAACCACCATATTCACCTCTTTACTGTTCCTGCTATTGTTCTACGTACAGAGCCGCCAATAGATGAACGGACAATAGAAACGTAGTACCCATCCTGAATTGGCCTCCTCCAATACTGCCGTCCAAGCTTGTGATTGGCGCTCATCTCCTTCCGCACTCATACCCTCCCACCAGCGACTTGAGACATCTCGAACTTCAACTCCTGTACACTCTGCTGGTCCCTATCTTTACGTGAGCTTTCCCCCAGCCCTCCAACAGCTTCAAACCCTCACTTAGTTGCGAAGTCAGCTGTAGCCTCCAGCATTCAGCGCTCGCCGCCCGCATTCCACTATAACGCCCAGCATGTCTACCGACCCGTTCAAGACCCGGACTATGGGGAGGAAAAACAAGAAAGGTCTGGCGCTCAGTGCACCTCCTGTCAAGGCAGCCGTACCATCAGCCGGCGATGCACAAATACCTGGCGCAATCGGCAACCGTGCGAACAGGGCAGACACACTAGAAATCGGCGTTGAGTTCAGGCTTGACCTGAGAGCGGAGGATCTCATAGTTATCAAAGAGCTAGGAGCCGGTAACGGAGGCACTGTGAGCAAAGTGCAACATGCAGCTACAAAGGTCATTATGGCTAGGAAGGTACGTTTATATTGCTGCGTAGCTCCCACCCTTGCTCGCGTACTCACATATATATGCAGATCATACATGTCGAAGCCAAGAAGGATGTACGAAAGCGTATAGTGCGAGAGCTACAGATCATGCACGAATGCAATTCTCCATACATCGTTTCCTTCTATGGCGCCTTCATGAACGACACAGGAGATGTCATTATGTGTATGGAATACATGGATGTTGGGTAAGTGGCCGCCCTGTGAGAGTCGGCTCAAACGCACATCTGACTTAAGCTACCAGCTCCCTTGACGACATCTCGAAAACGTTCGGTCCGGTCCGCGTTGATGTGCTAGGCAAGATTGCTGAAGCTGTCCTTGGAGGCCTAACCTACCTGTGGCGAACACATCGAATCATGCACCGCGACATCAAACCCTCCAACATCCTCGTCAACTCCCGTGGAAACATCAAGTTGTGCGATTTCGGCGTCTCGAGTGAACTAGAAGGCTCAGTAGCAGAGACGTTTGTCGGCACAGGCACATATATGGCCCCAGAGCGGATACAAGGGAGCCCTTACACTGTGAAGAGTGACGTCTGGAGTGTGGGTCTTACTCTGATGGAGCTGGCCGTTGGCAAATTCCCGTTCAACAACAGCGATAACGCGGACGAGCCTGGAGGACCTCAGGGTATTCTAGATCTGCTGCAGCAAATTGTCCTGGAGCCTGCGCCGGTTCTACCGAAGAGCGATGCTTTCCCGACCATTCTGGAGGATATGACCGCCAAGTGTCTGATGAAGGACCCTGCGCAGCGACCAACGCCACAGGAACTCTACGTAAGTCCAGGTTACTGCTTGTGACGCATCAATCGCTTACTAATGTGTGCCGTCTCGTAGGAGTCTGACCCTTTCTTACAAGCCGCCAAACGTACGCCAGTCGATCTAGAGGCTTGGGCAGTCGCCATGATGGAGCGACAAAACCGCAAATCACATTATGCACCACCTGTTTCGCCCAACACCAAGGCGCTCTTACAGAACCATCCGATCCCCAGAGATACCCACACAAACAACTCTTCACCAGCCTCATCGAGCACAAACGCCCAGACTCCCACAAGCATGGACATGGACATAGGGATGGAGTCACTGTCTATAAACGAGCAGCAGAGACGCCCGTTCCCAGCACGTACCAGCAGTTCGGGAAATATCGGTCTGCCAGGTAGTGTAAGGCCGCCGCCGAGCGGACCGCTACCGCCGATGCCAAGGAAGAACCTCGTCTGATCTACTTCACACTCAGTTATCACCAAATGCTGGCGTCTAGGATTGGACAGCGGTATGCTGCAACCCCTTATTAGAGATCTTGCGTGGCTGCAGAAGGAGTATGGAGTCTCAACGGGACAGACTTGTCGTTGTAATTTCGAGAGACTACTGGAGTCTCCACCATGTTGTGGCGTTCTCATGATGTACCTCTGAATCTAAGCTTCTGTGCTTTGACATAGCTCACTTGCAGCTGAGTTCGTTGATACGAATGAAAAACGCTCAAATCGAAGCTCGCATACCACAACCCTGATCTCCACTGCCGTATCTATGCACTCTTCCTTACGTACTCTACAGGCCCCACATACACCTTCCTCCCATACGCAAAGTAATAGCCAAGACTGCAGGTGACAAGCCCACAATACATGACCACACTCCAATTCATCAAATCAGGCGTCGAATCCGTCCCCAGTGGAAGAAAAACTCATCACGAAGATAAACGCCAAAAACACCACACTAACAACATTCAGCGGCAACCCCCACCTCCCCAACTTAAAGTGACTCAGGTATTAGTTGACCGGACAGGTTGAAATGGGGATATTGGGTCAGAGCGTACCCTTTGTCCCAGCCTAGGAAGCTGCTGAACTCTGTAAAGACGGTCCGTGGTTCGCCGATAGGCGCGAGGACCCACAGTGGGATGAGGATGCAGAAGTAGCCGAGCAAGTGCACCGCGAGAACAAAGCCCTCTATGCGGGGGAGATGCTTCGCAAGTACCGTGTTGACGACCACGGCAAGTCCTGAAACCGCCATGATGAGAAGGGAGTCATGCCATCGTTGGAAGACGTAGGAATCTGGGTAGTTAAGAACGAGTAGGCCCTGGATCATCAGAGCTGGCTAGTAAGCTGTAGCTACGGCAGCAACTTGCCAAGCAAGCATACAGAGCCATCCGATTAGGTAACTGAGGAATTTCTGGTACCTCGGAGGTGCAAATTCACTGACCCAGTGGTATTGTCCGCCAGATGTTGGTGCCGTGGAAGCCATCTCCGCCATGGACGTATTGACGGCCATGAAGCCCCACCACGAGATGAAGAACATCCAAATCAGGCCCGCTGTCCCGCCGTCGAGGAGACCGATAGTTGCAATACCCAAAGCGACTTCCCAGCTAGCCATAAGGACGGTTGAAAAGGCGAACATGGAGACGAAGTGAAAATTGCGCCGGAAGAGCTGTACTTTGCCCATGCGCCACATGTTCTTCTGGTGCGTGGCCGTGCCTTTTTCGATGTCGGAGAGGTCATCGTCGAGTGTCGGTGCCTAGGAGACAGTAGGGTGAGAGCCCTTCTCCGTGTTGTGTAGATCCTCCATGATAGTGAAACTGTCGGACAATATCGCTGGCAAATGGACAGGAGACGTAAATGATATAGAAAACTCACCAGCAGACAAATCTACAATGAAAATCGACGGATTAAAGCCGTCCTCAGACCTACCCTACGACCTCTCTTCGTCACTAGGCTCATGTGAACAACAGCATCCGCAGGAACCTTACTCGCTGCCAGAAGCGACGAAGAGCAGCAGCGCAAGCATATTCGCGAAGAAGCATCCCAGTGTTGCTGCACTATGCACAACCATGGCAGGAAGCTATCTCACCACTCATCTTCACAGCGTTCATACAAGTAACCTCTGCCCTGTCACGGTACAGAGAGGGTGCCCTGCAGTGCTGCCAGCCTGTCCAATCCAATGCTAAGTCGAAGGATGCTGCAGGGGTGTCCTCTGGGAGGCACAAGCCAGTGTTAGGTAGTACAGATGTTGTACTATGCGGGTACATAGAAGTGAGGATGCATGTTATGCTTTTTCTGTTCGGCCGCAGCTCTCGATGGGCTGGGAGTTCCATTGCTGCAAGTCAGGTTGAACATGGGTTCTGAGCTTAGCGCGAGGGGGGGGTAAATGAACAGCTTGATAATGAGAATATTGGCAAAAGGCTGAGTGCATGGTCAAAGGAGACCGGGAACAGTGGAGCACTGCTTGAAGATCTGCGGGAAGACTAAATGCCAGTCATGGGACATCCCAAGGTAGCTAGAAGTAGAAAGCTACAGTTCCAGAACTGAAGTCGCTACTTTGATTCATAAGTATACGAAGGCTCATACAAGCCATGACCAATGGATGTCTCCAACATCAAAGCGAATGATTCTAAAAGGCACGTGACTACCCATCCTGGTAACCCGCACTATCCGTTACACATGACCATTACCCCAAGCCATCTCCATACGGACTCCCTTGAAACTATAAACGTACTGATCAGAAGGAGCTAGGAAGCAAGCAAACATCGTGACACTAGCCCACAGCTTCCCAAACCAAGAAAGATCAGGCCCAAACAATCCATCGATCTTCGCCATGCCCCCTCTCCCGCCCCAGCGCGAAAAGCGCATCGTAGGCACCTCGCTCAAAATGTACTTCGACCTCCCCACCACGCAATCCTACATCGCCGGCGTCGCCGAGCTCGACGACCTCGCCGCCTCGCAGAACGTAGACCTCTTCGTCATCCCAGACTTCGTCAGCATCGTCCCGTCCGAGCAAGCGCTGCGCGGCACGGCCATCATGCTCGGCGCGCAGGACTGCATGTGGGAGGCCTCTGGCGCGTTCACGGGCGAAGTTTCGCCGCTTACGTTACGGCAGGCCGGGGTGAAGATTGTGGAGATGGGGCATGCGGAGCGGAGGAGGTTGTTTGGGGAGAGTGATGAGAGTGTTGCGAAGAAGGCCGCTGCGTGTGCGGCGCAGGGGCTTGTTCCGCTGGTTTGTGTAGGGGAGGTGCAGAAGCCGAGGAGTCCGTCGGCTAGTCAGGCTGTAGGGCAGGCGGTGGAGGAGGTGAAGGGGCAGGTGATGAGTGCGTTGAGGGCAGTGCCAGGGGAGGCGGAGGTGGTGCTGGCGTATGAGCCGGTGTGGGCGATTGGAGCGAGTCAGCCGGCGGATGCGGATCACGTTGTGGGTGTTACGACGGAGATCAGGAGGATGGCGGCGGAGATGGGGAGGAGGGGAAGAGTGAGAGTGTTGTATGGCGGGAGTGCGGGGCCTGGAACGTTTGAAAGGATAAAGGATGGCGTTGATGGGTTGTTTTTGGGTCGTTTTGCACATGACTTGGGTAATTTGAAAAAGGTGATAGAGGAAATAGGAGCTGCATAGAGGTGAAACGATAGGTATACGTATACACAAGCTGTTCAATTCCGATTCCTTCAGTATGGGACGAACGGCATCTACAATTTGGACTGGCGTTGCAGATACTGCCTCAAACCCGCCGCCACTGTCGAAAGTCAGTATCCTATCGTCTCATGCGGAAATGGAGAGACGCTTACCTAGCACAACAATCACATATCTCGTCAAAGCGCCAGTCTGGGAAGAAGCACCCAAACTGAACAGCCACCCTAGCAGGCTAAACTTGACCTTACCATTGCGGTCAAAGTTAGGTTTCATGTCATTCATCTTCTGGAACTTCTTCAGCTTTCCCGCGTATGGTGGATATCTGACTGACAGCGCCGTTTCAAGCCATGCAGGCGTCTGCGTCACTGAGCGGCGATGAGTGAAGACATCAAAAGATGCTTTCCCACGGTAAGATCCTTGACCAGAGCTACCAACACCGCCGAACGCCAGGGTGGGAATGGAAGCGTGGAAGAAGCCATCATTGATGGATGCACCACCGGACCGTGTCTCATCGAGCACACGGGCAGTTTCCTTCTTGTTGCCGAAAGGGTAGATTCCCAATGGTGTGTCATGCGTCTCGTTTGCGATCGCAATAGCCTCGTCAAGATCCTTAACCGCAAAAATAGGGATCAGAGGGCCAAAGCTCTCATCAACCAGCAGTGAGTCCTTTGGGTCCTCGACTTGCACAACGGTAGGCTCCAGGAAGCGGTCTGCTTCATCCATGGTGCCCCCTATCAGGATCTTGCCGCTGCTGTCGTCGAGCATCTTCTTTAGCCGCTGCCACTGTCGGACATTGACGATGCGGCCGTAGTCCGGAGATTGCCGGGCACCTTGTGGGTAGAATTCTTTGAGTGTCTTCTCTATGCCTTTGACCAGTTGAGGAAGAATCTCTTTGTCCACTAGAATGTAATTTTGAGAGACGCATACCTGACCAGCATTTAGCGTCTTAGCCCACATCAGCCTCTTGGCCGCGAGATATGGATCAGCATGCTTTGTGACAATTGCAGGGTTTCGACCTCCAAGCTCGAGGATGACCGGGGTCAATGTCTCGGCGGCCTTCTTCGCAATGATTGTTCCAACATTTGCGCTGCCAGTATAGAAGATCTGGTCCCACTTCTGTTCCAACAAGGCTGTTGTCTCTGGAATTGCACCCTGTACGACGGTATAACATGAAGGATCGAGGTTCTCCTTGACAATCTTTTCCATGACAGCGGCCGCCATTGGAGCGCTCTCGCTGGGCTTCAGTACGGCTGTGCATCCTGCCGCGATCGCACCTATAAACGGGCCGAGCGAGAGTTGTACTGGGAAGTTGTAGGCTCTGTTCATTATTAATACGGACATCGTTGATTGCACGTATTATCTTGTGCTCACCCAATAACCAGAATCGCCCCCATAGGATCCTTCCTGATTTTTGGCGCGAAGAGTTTGTTCATGAGTGGAATGTCCGGCGCACTCTCGTCCTTGGCCCACTTCTCTAGGTTGTTGCACATGAAGAGGATGTCATTCTCACACCACCCAACTTCCGTGATGTACGTCTCGAAGGTAGGCTTGCCGAGATCCTGCTTGCATGCTTCGACGAGTAGGTCTTCATTATCCTTCAAACTAGAGGATATCAGCGTTGACCGCCTTGATAGGACGAACAGCTCTCACCCCCAATACAGCTTCCTCAGCTGGGCAAGCCGATACTGCACATCTCTCGTCTTATGCGACCGGAAGCTGCTGCGGATCTGCTCAGAAATGCCCGAGATCTTCTCGACCTGCGTGTGCTCGAAGGAGGGTAGTTGAACCATTGTAGCAGATTGTCGATTTGGAGGGGAGTTCTAGAGGATGAGTGTGAACAGGGCGGTCTTGGAGGCTCACATGTCGCAATATAGCAGTCAGTGAGCACGTTCCCACGCGACAGACTGACAGGCGTCACTTCATGTCCAGCTTCCAAAGCTTTTGTCACAATGGAGCCTCGGTTGTCCCGACTGCCCGTTACGCACGTTGACTAGCGCCCGTTAGTCTCTAGACTCAGCAGTCTAATACCCAAACGGGCCTTAGCGTTATGCCGCCTTGGCAACCCACCATCCTCCGCCTTCACTCAGAAGACTTGCAGTATATGATCCGTCAGGAGATAAAACTTTACTTCTTGATGTGCCTTCTGGTGCACCCCTTCTTGATCTCCGGTCTCAAGAAGAACATTCCAGGGCCAGAGTTGATAGAACGCTGAGGCTGTTCTTTCACCACCTACAGTCTGAAAAGACGACATTGCATTGCCCTTGTGTGTCAACAAACTCACACTCTTTCCACCACCCACACTTTCTATGCCTTGTGCTTGAAAGTATCTCAAAAGGGTATGATGTATCGTTTCCAACTAATCACTCACATCCCTGCAAAAGGCAATCCATATTCTATATCAGTCACGTCAGCTTTCACTTGCAGGTTCGCTTCAAGCTTTCAAACGCATCATCTGCCTCACGCGTCAAAGTGATGAGTGATTTCGATGGCAGCACTGTTTGCCAACAATGGTGGCGTAACCCTCCATAGCCATTCTCTTTACGGGCTCTCATGCGTCGATCTTCATATAACTCATGAGAAAGAATGAACGATTGAACGGAAGAGAGGATGCTTTCCAGTTATACCCGCCATCAGTTGGACCATCCGTCTGTCACCGGAGCGTTACTGTCCTCCAAATCCTCTCTGCATCACCATCCACGCGCACTCTCGAGTAGAGTGAGGTCGATAAGAGCTGCATGAGCGCCGACTCACTAACCCACGAACTAGCATCGCCATGTATCGTTTCTGTGAACTTCCCACATTTTCGCGCGCCCATCGCTGCATTGGAGGACAATTCTCTAAACTGCAATAGTACACATTGTTGGTAGATATCGAGAACACCTGGCTGACCGAGCAGCCGTCACTGTCCAAGGCTGGCGCCAGACATCATTTGCCGGTCTCTGCTGACGTCGTTTGCAAGAGAGTATTTCAGAGAGGTGACAGAAGAGTTCGTACCGGCGCCGTTCTGTTTCGTAATCGATCTTGGTCTGATAGCTGGCACACAGAACTCTAACTCACAACATCCTCGACTCGCGAAAGCCCCCAACTAGACACTGTCACGTTCTGCAGTTGCCCCTCCGATCGTGGAACCATTCTGTCCCTACCTCAGCGAACACACCGCACCATGGCGGTTCCTAGTAGCCATTCATCGTTCCAAATCGCCTTCCGCACCAAAAAACGCGCTTATGCAGAACCTGAAGACAACGATTCAGAATTGGAGGCTGCCACCAGCACCCGACGCTCGCAGTCTACTACACCGGCAGAGCCAGCTGCAAAGCGGACTGATCAGACTGACACGTCGACTGCCCTTCGTGTGCGCTACTATGCGGACCAGAAGGAATTGGAGGCTGTACAGTCAGAGCTACCGATCCTGCCCCTTGACATGCATTTGACGGACAGGCACACGTATGAGACTCAGCTGAACCAATACACTGACGACGCTTCTCTGGTCCACATGCCTCTTCATCTGGTACGAATCATGCATTACTTCAATCTGAACAAGGATCGAAGCTTCAGCCGTGGGTTTCTTCAAACTCGTTGGACTATTGAACAGCTACAATTCATACAATCGGCTGGCTATGAGCTTGACGAGATCGATTACAAATACGGCCTTGCTTGCATGGAAGCGCATGATACGCCGAACATCTTCTCGCGCCGTGATGAGTATTGCCGGGTGTTTGCGGCACGCGATAGGCCTCCCCGCCTCGTCACCACCGAGGAGATCGAGGCCCTGAGAAAAGAACTGCATGAGACGGATGGGGATATTGAGAAACGCTTGGCCAAAGACTGGAAGGACAACGAGGACGAGCTTTTTGAGGACCAGGTTACGGATATGGCAGCAACGATCAGTACCTTGCAAATGGAAGCGCGCCAGGACGAGGACATGCAAGACGTCGACAGTCACTCGAACTCCCTTGAGAATGACCATGAGAGCATCGCTAGCGACGACGAAGACTTGATCCAGCTAGCGGACCTGCGCGCATACCGCGAGGGACTTGTCCGCCTTCTCGGCGTTCATGTCAATCCATCTCCAACAGACCAGAGTTTGCTCAAGCCCACAAGCACAACCGCCCCTCCGCGTATACAAGAGGTTGAGTCTTCCGACAGAGCTGCAGAGGACGACGAGAATGCCATGGATCTTGATGGACCAACGCCAACTCTCCAGCAGGTCATCGAGGAGATCAAGCAGGCCCCCAAGTTCAAGCGCGCCAGAAAGCCTCGCTTTCTACGCAAAGACGATGGCGCGCCTCGCTCCGACCACTTCATCGGAGATGGCTCCTGTGATACGATACATCCTCGTCTTCAGGCTGCAAATGCAGCTATACAGCAGAAGGCCGAGGAGGAACGCAAAGACGATGTCGGAGGTCTCACCAACCTTTTCAAAATCACGAGCCTAAGGATGTCTGCGAAGAACCGGTCGCGTATGGGTCGGGTCGTGTGGGGGAGAGCGTCAGGTTTATACGGAGAAGGCTGCCCTGACGTGCCCTCGTTTGCCAAGATCGACTGACTCAGATCATGGACTTGTTCATACAGCATGAAAGGCAAGATACCACGGACGCGTAGATGTTTGTCTTACCACTGGAGCCCATAACGGTATATATGATAGTGAAAGAACAGCATCGCTTGTGCCAGAGTCGCCTGAGATTTTCCACAATAGGGCTGGAGAAGCCTCATTCGTGTCTTCTTGTTTATTTCACTTTCATTGTCCACTTGCGTCGCATCACGAGCTTGCCTTATATACCACGATGCCTTTGTCTCATGCGGTAACATTCAGTGCCGGCTATCGAGCAGTCACGCCTCCCGCAGGCCACGGCTACTTCCAATCAGAGCAGAGCTTATTCAAATCCATACTTTAGTCTTTCGAGCCCTCTATCGCACTCTAACGTATATATATGTCTGTAGGATGGATCTCCACCTCTGCACTTTCAATACAGAACTGCGACATTCCTAACTTCGACGAAACTGACCTGCGATTGACAAAACTCGCTGGACATCTGTTAGATCGAGAATGAAAGTTCACCGCACGCTCAGTCCCCACCCCCTTCACTGGAGTCAGCTGAACCTTGGAGCCAACGCGACAAAGCTCTAGTCTCCGATGATGTTGAAATGGAAAACATTGTTTGCTGGATCATGATCCATTGCTGTAGAGACACTGAACACATCGGCCCGCACGACTGTCTACAAGATGCTACAGAACCGCCGAAATGTATTCAAGTATCAATTGAAAGTTCATCTAACAAAAAGACCTTACTCAATCCGAAATAGCGATACCCCAGCCACGATCACACAGAACACAAACGCGCGGCGCATTCTCCCTGAAGACAAAGGCCAGACCACGAAGCTACAGACCCTGCGTACGCCACCGCGATGTCCGGCCACTCTCCAACACACATCGAAATGGAGGCCGTAGCCTCCCAAATGCACAAAGCTCGCCTGCCTCCGGACATGAAATGGCAGGACCGCTTCATGTACCGCACCCAGCTCAACAGCTGGAAAGGCATCCCTCTCGAAACCTGGCCCCTTTACCTCGTCCGGGCGATCTGGTTCCTCAACATCGACCCAGAGCACAGCTTTAGCCTGGGCTTCTTCCAGGTTAGGTTGGTCATCGAGCAGCTTCAGACCATCCACTCGGGCGGTGCAGGCTTCGAGCTTTCGGAGTACGATGTCGCTTACCACTGGGCAGCGGTCGAGGCCGATTAGACGCCGTGGAAATTCACTGATCGAGAGAGGTTCATTGAGCTTTTTGTGACGCGGCCGGAGGAACTGCCACTTCCAACTCCTGAGGACCTTGCTGGTCTGAGGGAGCAACTTGCGGACGTTGACGCCAAGATTGAGAGGTACGTTGATTGGGATCAACAAGAAATTGATCGAGTGATTTTGGACGAGGATACTGACAACCTTATCGCAGACTTCGGGGATGTAGCCATGGAGACCACTGACAAGGAGATGCGGGATGTCGACGCAGCTTCGCATCAAGCCGGTGCCACCTACTCTTCCAGCCGCAAGGAGGACGACGTGTCAAGCGACGACGAAGACTATGAGTATATCAGAGACCTGAGAGCTCAGCGTCAGAAACTCGTCGCGCTCCTCGGCGCTCCTATAACTCCCCCGACCGACCTCCAGGTTTATTCGTACGAATGTGATCTTAATGAGGCATTCCAGGACATGGATTTGGACGGCGAAGGGGCAGCCGACGCGACACAATCCGCTCGGAATTTGGATATGTCAGCTCTGGAACGGACGCTACGCAGCATATCCGGCGAGTACGCCGTCAGGCATGCCTACCTTCCACCTTACTTGCCGATCAAAGTAAGGCAACAAGAGTAGGATTGAAGCGGAGATGGCATCGAATACTGAGGAACTAGGAGTTTGTCAGTAGAAGCAGTGTCTTTGGAAGTGTGTACATGGCAGTGTGGCCATGAAACAGTTGATAGAAGAAGTGGGTGCCCAAGGAGTCTCCATGAATCAGGACGCTGTTTCGCTATGCAATCTTATGACATTGAAACTCCATGATAACCGGTCTTATGGTATGGTCAGACAACTGAGATGTAAAAACTTCGCTTACGATTCCGTGTCTTTCTTTTCCGTGCGCTTACACAGTGTCCTTACTTGAGCGTTATGTTGATGGATTTAATCTCTATTTCTTATTCAAGACGATCAGCGCTTGAGCTTCTGTGATCAACCCTTACAAGGTTCTGCGACTTGAGCAAACGCCGTGGAAGTTTACATGCATCTATACCTCTACATCGAGAGCGGAGGGACGCTCACGTGGTCCTACGCTTGGTGCTCGGGCCTTCCATTCCACCAACCAGCCTCGCCCGACGAACGCAAGGTCGAAATGTTGCTAGAACAGATTTGATGCCGCAATACAAGGTTTATTCTCCAGCCTCCGTCTAGATTCATTGCTGATAGGCTGCCCAAGGCTCCGTCCTATCGCCATGAACTCTCTTCCCCATATAGCTGATGTATACCTGCACCGGGCACCTCATACGGCTGGTCATGCCTGTATAGTCCCCCATGGTAGCCTGGTCGGTGGGTATTTGAAGCAGCATACTCCGAAACAGCATTATATGGCGTGTCGGTTGAGGCCTGCCCGCGATCCTGGTATCGCTTTCCTGCGAACCAGCCTTTTCGGCTGCCGAACCAGAGGACGAGCGCAAAGAGCACGAGCAGCGCTACGATGGGGACGGCCACGGCCACTGCCAGCGTTGTTACCGAGACTCCGTTTGAGGCTTGCGAGGGGTTGTCAGGACCAGCAGAGTTGGGATCGCTGTCATTGCTTCCGTCTCTCGCCGGTGTAAGGGATGGCTCATCTGTGCTTGGTCAGTCTTCGCTCAGCCGGCGAGTGTGGATACTTTACATGTGCCGTTGGACGGTCTTGTGTTGCTACGTTGTGAGGGACAAACAGTTCCTGGTGCTAAGCCACCATCGTACGAGTTGATTATAGTAAAGTATGGCGAGTAGATGACTTGCACGACGTCGGTCTGAACTCTCAACTCGAGCGAGTAGTTGCATCCACTGTGTGCTCCTACGTAATTCAAGCCCTGATAGTTTCCAAGAGCGTTGTTATAGCTTCCCCGCCATGTGTAAGAGCCGTTATTCAGAGCCGTTGCTTTGTCCGTGGTCAGCTTTGGACGATAGCTTGATGCATTGCATGCCGGGTCCTTACTATTCACTACTTCCACAGGCTCGAGGGTCGTGAGATTACTGCCCCAAAGCAAAGATATATAGATTGGCCGGTCTGCAATGTCGTCGGCCACTGTCCATTTAATCGGTATAGCACTGTCTTTGCCTCCATCTGTGACGGAGAAACTGTCGCCGAACTGTGGACTGGTGACTTCGAAGGTCGTCTGGCGCTTGACGAGTTGGAAGACTGTAAGGAGATCAAAGGCGACCGCCCGCCCTAGAAATGCTAAGAAGAGCGCGAAAGCGCTCCAACCGTGCACAAACATGAGAAGCGTTCTGAGGCTGGGAGAGAAGGTGTTGAAAAACCTCCGCGGTAGCACGGGAGGGGCGGACCTGAGTTTAAAGAGATCCAGCCTACCGAAAAGGCTGTGTATGAACTGCCTTGACACGCATGTTATGGCTTATGCCTCGCTCACTCTGAATGGCCATGCCAGGCTGGATTGTCCCGCGCGCCGAGTGGTAACTTTGGTGCAGCTACTGCTTTGTATCGCGAACGATAGGAACGTAGACCTCCTTGAGGTGAATGAGATGGATTTTGATTCAAAATCATTGCAAGTATACTCCGCAATACCGTTTGAGCACCTAAGTCATGCTCTAAACCTCGACTTCGTCACATCCTACCTGAGGGCCGCAATGCCTCGCCAAGGGGTGGGCTTGACGCCGACTGCTTGGCCCAATGGCGGAGTCGCGTGGTGCTTGTGATAAAGGAACCAGAAATAGACCAATACAGTATAACTTTATTGAAGGCTTGCGAGCTTACATGAATGCTTTACCGTGGCCCGTGCTTTAGGTTATCAGCAAGCCTATGTTGACTTCAGTGGACTGTTTCTGCGAGCCGCCGCGTACTCATTAGAGCTGCATCAAATCATCTCTACGTGAGCAGACGGATTAGTCGACCGACAGATGATTATTGTTCTGCTCGTAGAACTGAACTGTAGGATTTGCGCCGACAGATGGGAATTAAATAATAAATCAGCGAATACAGGTGATGTTCGAAGCTGAATTTAGGCCATAAAGAGTAGCACACACATTGCCATCTGTATCAGTAAGGAAGAACATGCAGCTCTGTGGTCTTCAGAAGGGAACTATATGCGTTACGCGCTGGGGTTGGAAGTGAGGTTGTGAGCGTACTGATGTCGCGTGAGAACGTGAGAGCGAGCGCAGATCGGGCCGCTAAACCGAAAAAGATGCTGAATAATACATGCTTCGACAA
Source organism: Coniosporium uncinatum (assembly GCA_033119265.1). Taxonomy (NCBI): domain Eukaryota; kingdom Fungi; phylum Ascomycota; class Dothideomycetes; genus Coniosporium; species Coniosporium uncinatum. The sequence continues at coordinate 95,265 of JAWDJW010006336.1, forward strand.
CATCCAATCCTATGAAGCCGCAAGTGAAGATGTGATACATGAGATCCAGAGCTACAGGTCCTCTCATGGTACGAAACACCTGCGAAGAGAGCGATTCTCTGCAGTTCAATGCAATCACTGCTCTGAACCTGCATTTTCCCCATCGCCGTCCGTCCGTCGACTTTCACCGGATATCCACGCGTCTTCTTTACATGCTTGACCATCTCTGATCGCTGGAATGCCATCCAAGTAAGTTGAAGGGATTGAACGTGCGATGATATGACTCCGTGCAGGCGAAGCCTTCGATGAGTACCGTGACTGACAGTAGGGTAATGTATCTCAGTCTCTCTATCTCATCTCCATTCAGATCTTTCTCTCCTAGGATTTCTTTTGTTTTTTGACTGTAGGCACCCGGCGTTTGTTTGCTTGTTGTATGTTCGCGCAGTGGCGATTCGTTTGTTCCAGGACCATAGCTCCTGAGAGTGCTTGCCGTAATCATGTCTTCAACCCCGAGACATCCGACTACGAATGTAGCCGCTGTTCAAAAGCGGGCTACCTTCCAGGATCCTGAGTATCCATCCAAAGCAACAACCAACGGGGAGCAAATCATATCAAGATGTTCGCTAACCTCGCCTACCGGCCGAAGCGGACCCTCTCGCAGATGACCTCGGTCGACGCGTCGATATCTTGGTCCATCTCTGGCACTGAGCCCAACAACGAGCAAAGCTTATCCTTCACAGCAGTACCACTATACGACAGGCCGAAGATCGAACTCAAGCCGCGTCTGAGCAAGACTAAAGCCGCATCAGATACACACAAATGGCTCAACACTCGCGAAAAGGCCGACGGAAAGGAGCGTGAAGCTGTAGATTCGATGATGCCGATTCTCCCTTTCGATATGAGCGATGAGGACTACTACGACAATATCATCAGCCTCTCCAAACACCGCAACAAGATCTCTCGAGCTATGTCTCCCACCCTCGTTCGCATCGCCTTTGTCTTCAGCATCGACAAGGACAACTCCTTCAATGACAAGTTCATCTCCACGCGCGCAAAACGCCATGCCATCGAAGAGAAGTACAAGAGCGAGATTTCAGTCAGCGATCTCGAACTGTACTACATGCTGGCGTGCAAGGAGGCCGAAGACCTGCCAGATATCTTCTCGGATAGGGAGTACTACATGAAGTTGTGGTACGAGGATTCCGGGAATCTGCCGCATGTTGACGATGCAAAGATCAAGGCATTGCAAGATCTGATGGAGGCAAAAGGTGCATTGATTGCAGACTACCTGCGGAGAGAAGAGACACAGGTAGATTGCGATCTAGTTCAAGAAGACGTTGCAAACCTTGGTTTGGATGCCGAAGCCGATCAAGAGATGAATAACAAAGGGTCGGACGAAGACATCGACGAACAAGACGACTACCCGATAGTCGAACTCCGCAAGCAGTACGAGGCACTCTGAAAAGTCCTCGGCGATCATGCGCCCTCCCACATTGAAGCACCTGTAGCAGCTCCGGGTCCCAAGATGCCCAGTCTAGCCGATTTCATCGCCAAAGTCGATGCCGAGGCCAACAATGACATTAAAGACGACAGCACAAAGCGCGGCGCGTTGTTCGTGGACAACGACGGAGACCTCGAAGTAAGTGATGCGGAACCTCGGGCCAAGCGAGCTAGAACCTTTGACGAATGGAACGCAGAGGAGGGCAGTAAGATGGAGGTTGATGGCGCGGTTCTGGAGGGCACTGTTGGGCGAACTCTCCAGGAAGTTGACAGTAATGCGGCGAAGATTTCGAGCGGAAAAAAAAGGAAGAGGTCTGTTCGTCACAGGAATCAGAACTGGCTTGATACCTTGCGTAGGTACTAGGTTGGCTATGGTTTCAGTTACCAGGCGTTTGAACGTGACGGAAGACACGTAACCTTTCGGGAGGTGAAGGCCGTTGGTGATGGAATTGGCGGTAAAATGAGAATCCAATTTTGGTTTCCATAGCACCGTTATATGTCTTGCTTCTCTGATCACGCAGTAGATATAATCACTATCAGCTAGAGCCTTTGACATAGTTGCTCACAAATTGTTATAGCGATGACCCATTCAAGTGTAATCACGGTGAACCAGAATTTAATTGTGTTCTGTATCCATTGCCGCGTCCCAGCAATAGCAGCTGATGACTACGATCGGGGCCACAGTTAAGTCTGCTTTATCAGAATAGATCCTCCTACCCTCGTAAGCGGTCTATGCCTAACATCAACCCCTCGAAACGCCTGCTAATGCATTGAAACCCCCAACGCCCCTTTCCAGATACCAGAACTACGCAGCACCATGCCGCCTCCTCTCCAAAACCTCCCTCCTCAACCCCTCAGCCGCCACCTCCGTCTCCACCACCCTCCCCACGCCCCTCCTCCACGCCTGCTCCAAGCCCTCCATCTCCCCTCTCACGCCCTCCTGCCTCGTCCTCCTTTCCTGCTCCACTGCCTGAACCTCGTTTTTCACCCGCGCCAACTCGACCTCCAGATCCCTCAAGATGGCCTCTTGCTGCGAGTTCGAGACGAGCCACGCGTTCTTGCCAAAGGACTCGAGGAGCGAGAGGTTCGTCTGTCGAGCCTGCAGGTACGCGGAGGAGGTGTATGACTTCTTAAGCGTGTCGTCCCATTGAGCGAGGAGCTCCGGGTGTGTTTCGTCAGTGGTGGGCTCCGTGGGTGCAGGGGGTTCGAGTTCTTCGTATCTGCTCAGGTCTACGCGCTGGTTGGGTTCGTATTTTTCGTTTGCGGAGAGGCGCGCAAATTCAGCTTGGAGTGCTGGGGAGAAGTCGGTCTCTGGGAGGTCAGGGATTGAGGCGTGGAGGGTGGAGGAGGCTTCGGGGGGAAGTGAGGCGCGGATTTGCTCGGTGAGGAGTTGGCGCTCGGAGGCGGAGAGCGGGGTGTCGATGTAGGGGAGGGCATCGGTGTGCTCTTGTATTAGCGGCATGGTTGCGATTGGGATTTTGGGTGACTTGGGGGAAAGGTGAGGTTTGTTCGAAGTATGGTTTTTGCGCGAGTCAGGCATCAAGTTTTGGCTCTGACACCCAAATCGCCTCCGCGGAGCAGATGCAGGGTCCAAGCTCCCACGTCATTCGGACGGGAAGTACTTTATCATATTCCACGTGCGGAATGCGGCATGGACCTCTTCCCGTCGGAGCCTCCTTGAAGGAGTACACATGCTCGTCGTGCTTCTCAATATATTTACCCGAAAATGGCACGACTACACATCACAGTCGCCATAGTAGCGACTGCGCTGTTACTGGTGCTAAGCGGGTTTCTGTACCAACACTTTCAAGAGCTAGGATCGTTAGGATGGACAGGGTTGGGCAATAATAATAAGCTACAGTCTAGCAAGCCATCGCAAGAGCTATCAGGGAATGGCGAATATCTTATTGGCGTGGGCAAGGCGGACATCACCGGCCCAGTCGTCGAGATCAATCTCATGGGATACGCGAACACCAGCCAAGTGGGCAGCGGTCTCCGACAGCGCCTGTACTCTCGAGCCTTTATTGTGGGATCTCCTGAGAAGCCTACCGATCGCTTCGTCTACCTCGTCCTCGATACCCAGTCTGGCGACACTGCCGTTCGACATGGCATATTGGAAGCTCTATCAGAGATGGGCAAAGAGTACGCAGTATACGGGAATCAGAACGTGGCTGTTACAGGGACGCATTCGCACTCTGGACCAGGTGCTTGGCTGAATTATCTGCTCCCCCAAATCACAAGCAAAGGCTTCGATAAGCAGAGTTACCAAGCCATCGTAGACGGAGCAGTCCTATCTATTAAGCGAGCCCACGAGAGCCTAACCCCCGGATCGCTCTCTGTGGGAACCACAAACATCACCAACGCAAACATCAACCGTAGCCTCTTCGCCTACCTCGCCAACCCGCAATCAGAACGAGACCGCTACTCCGACAACGTCGACAAGACCCTCACCATGCTCAAATTCCGCCGCTCTAGCGACGGCAAGTCCATCGGCGTGCTGACCTGGTTCCCTGTCCACGGCACCAGCATGCTCGGCAACAACACTCTCATTACGGGCGATAATAAAGGTGTAGCGGCCTACCTCTTTGAGCGCGCCGTCGCCGCCGACCACCACACTTCCGCCAACAGCAACAACGCCGCCGAAGGGTTTGTAGCGGGCTTCTCCCAAAGCAACGTCGGCGACACCACGCCCAACGTCAACGGCGCGTACTGCGAGACAGGCGAGTCCGCGGGCCAGCCCTGCAAATTCGAAGACAGCACCTGCGATGGCAAGTCGCAGGGCTGTCACGGGCGAGGGCCGCTTTTCGCCCAGGACGACCATGGCACGGCGTCGTGTTTCGAGATTGGAAGGAGGCAATTTGAAGGCGCTTATACTCTGTTCAGGTCGATGTCTACCGACGCCTCCTCCAGCATCGATACTAGTACAAGTGGCAAGCCGCTCACCGGCCCCGTCAAAGCCTTCCACACCTACCTCGACTTCTCAAACTACACCTTCACTCCCCCCCTGTCCCCTCATAACAAGACCCTCCTCCGTACTTGTCCCGCCGCCCTAGGCTACTCCTTCGCAGCCGGCACATCCGACGGCCCCGGCGCCTTCGACTTTACGCAAAACGACCCCGGCGCGCCCAACGCGTCTCCGGTCTGGGGAGTCGTGGGCGGGCTGCTGCACAGTGCTGGGGAGGAGCAGAAGGATTGTCAGGCGCCGAAGCCGATTCTGTTGGATGTAGGAGAGACGCATCGGCCGTATGAGTGGACGCCTAATATTGTCGACATTCAAAGTTTCCGCGTGGGTAGCTTGTTTATCGTGGTGTCGCCCGGGGAGGCGACGACGATGGCGGGAAGGAGGTGGAGGGAGGCTGTTGCCGAGCACGCTGCGGATAGCGGTATGTTGTCTGACCATTATGCCGACGGTGAGGGCAGGGAGAAGGTGGAGGTAGAGCACGCGGGAGCAAAAGAAGAAAGAGAGGAAGCGATGGTGGTCCTAGGCGGGCCCGCGAACAGCTACACCCACTACATCACCACCCCCGCCGAATACGCCATCCAGCGCTACGAAGCCGCATCCACCCTCTACGGACCCAACACCCTAGACGCGTACATCCACGCCACACTCTCCCATCTCCACCTTCTGTCTTCCGATACCACGCCTTTACAAAACCCGCGACAGATTGTCGGTCCAGCACCCCCGATCAACACGAACAGAAGTCTTTCTTTCATCAACGGCGTCGTATTCGACGCTCCGGGGTGGGGCAAAAGCTACGGGCAAGTCGTCAAAGACGGCGACGTGAGATCGCGGTACTCGGTAGGCGAGACGGTGCGCGTGTCTTTTGTGGCGGCAAACCCGAGGAACGACCTTAGGCTTGAAAAAACGTATGCAGCTGTCGAGAAGAGCGTCGTTGGTGGATGGGAGACCGTGAGGACGGATGCGGATTGGGATCTGGTGTTTAGGTGGCGGAGGACTAGCACGGTGGTTGGGACGAGTGAGGTTGATGTTAGTTGGGAGACGGGGAGGTGGGGTGGTGGGGCGATGGGGATGGGGGTGCTGGAGGAGGGGAGGTACAGGATACGGTATTTTGGTGAGGCCAAGGGGTTTGGTGGCGGGGCGATCACGGCGTTTGAGGGAGTGAGCGGGGAGTTTGATTTACGTGCCGCTCGTAGAGATGAGGGGAAAGGCGAGGGCGAGGGCGAGGACGAGGACGAGGAGGAAGGTGGAGACTTGTTGTTTGCGTTGTGAAGATCCCGCTGGAGGAGGGGGCCCGAGGGGGTGGTTGTTCTTGGGTCAATCTGGATACGATAGAGGGACATGGCGTCCTTTTCTTCGACTCAGAGAGCTTGGATGCTTGGGTTATCGTGCATGTTCAGAATGGACCAAACCTACGAGCATGGGTCAGTCAGTCACCTCCTTGGCCCTCATTTTGGTGCATCGGAACAAGATATGCGTTTTCTCTCTCTCTCGCGCCTCACGACCCCCTTTTTTTTGAGTTTTCTCCCTATTCTCCTCCTCTTACCCTACCTTGCCTTACTCGACGGTACTTTAACCTATCCTACCCACCCGGCGTCCTCAGTCAAAAGGCATACATCCAGACAAACATGCACAAAGGACGAGTGTCACGGCAAAACAAAAAAACAGGCCAAACCCCTTTCGCGATAGGATAAAAAACCAAAAAAAAAAACCCAAAACCGAAGGTTCCTGACGAATTCTCAAAGTCTTTTTTTCCTTCCTGTTTTTTCGTTTCTGATGAATGCATTTTACTGTTTTTTTTTGGTCCTCTCGAATGGTCTGGTATATAGGTGTCGATGTTTTCTCAAGCGCCTCTAGCTACATGAGGTACGCAAGGGGTAAAATACGCCCCCCCCCCCAGAAAAAACAAGGCAGAATACCTAAGGGGGAAACGATAGGAACGAAGAAGACGAACATGAAGAGATAGGAAAAATAGGACGTTCCAAGTACACGCGCACGCGGCGGCTCTCCCTTTCAGGAGCAAAAAAGGGCAGCAGCCCGTGAACAAAAACTGGGGATCCACAGTTGGAAAGAATCATCATGACCAAAACAAGCGAAGTCGGTCAAAAACCGCAAAAACACCCGCAATATCTGTTCTTTCCATGGCACTTTCTCGCCCTTCCTTTCTCTCGCTTTCGCCAAACGCCACTCCCTCGATTTTCCTCAGCTAGCGAGTGGATCCACCTCATCCTCCGCCCCATCCCCTGCCTTCGCCCCAACCCCACCACCATTACTACCCGCACCACCACCACCACCACCACTCACCCCAACATTCTCCCCATAATCCTCCCTCCTCATAATCCCCTCTACCGGCCCCAAAAGCCTCTGGAACCCATCCTTCCCCAACTTAGCGACCTTGACATCCGTCCTACTCACCACGCTCGCGGCGCGCGGCTTATCATTCAGCAGGGCCAACTCGCCAAAATAGTCTCCCTTCTTGTACACCTTGACCGGCCTATCGACGCCCCGCTTGAACACTTCGGCCTCGCCCGACTCGAGGAAGAAGAAGGATTCCCCAATGTCGCCTTCGCGGATGATGTGGCTTCCGGGTAGGAATTTGGCGGTCTCGAGGGCGTCGGCGATCTTGCTGCGTTCGTAGGACGTCAAGGTGGAGAGCAAGGGGACCGAGTCGAGGAAGGCTTCGTACATCCTGCGGCGCTGAAAGGCAGAGTCCATTAATATACGTCTGAAGGTAACACGGTCGAGGGCCCAGAGGGTGGAAGGGCCGGTGGAGTTCACGGTCGCGGCGCGCGGGGCGTTGTACATGAGCGCCAGCTCGCCGAACGACCCACCCGAGCCGACGGTAGAGACTTTTGTGCCCAAGCCGTCCGGGCCGGACTCGACTTTGCCGGCCTTGTTGACGTAGATGTCAAAGTCGCCGGACTCGACGACGTAGAAGTAGTCGCCTACGTCGCCTTGGGTGATGACCTTGATGTCCTTGGCTGGAATCTGCTTCTCTTGAAGGGCGCCGAGAACTTGGTTAGACTGCTCGTCGTCAAGGTGGGTGAAGAGGAAGTTGTGGGAGACGGCTTGCTTGAGGCGGGCTTGCTGGTCAGAGGTTTTGGCGTTGAAGGGTGGGGTCCAGTTGTCGTTCATTGAAGCCGCGGGGTTGAGGGACTCGGCGGAGACGGAGGTACGGCGGTTCATGTTGTAGTTTGATGGGAAGGACTGCTGTGTTTCCAGGCTCATTGCTGAGGTGCCGGCGTTGGGGGGCCGCGATGATTTGCCAAAGCCTCCCTGGCCAAAACCGCCAAAGTTACCAAAGCCGCTATTTGTTGTGTCATTGCTGCTTGAAGATGTGGGAGCTTGCGTCCTGGAAGACATGACTTCGTGGGGGAAGGAGGATGTCGTTGGCGATGCGATGGTGTCGTTCTCGTCTTCCTCGGCCACGCTGTGCATTCCGGTGTTACCAGGTGCGGAACCACTACCAAACGGATTGCTACCGGGAAAGCTGCTTTCCGCCATGCCGCCCTTTGAGCTGGAATGTTGTTGCGACAGCAGGAATTCGTGACGTTGCGACTCGAGACGGCGGAGGAAGTGGTTGGCGCAGAATTGGAGGACGTCGGTGGGTTGGGCGCGCAGGATCTCACGGTTCAGGGTGTTGATTTCGTGAGAGTACTCGGGTGGGAGCGACATCTGATGATGATGATGATGATGATGATAATGCTGATGCTACTGCGGTTGGCTTATTAAGTTAAGGGTGGGTAGGTACTAGGTACTAGGTAACTAGGTAACTAGGTAACTAGGTACTAGGTACCACGTACTAGGCGGAGGGGGAAGATAATTGTGGGTATCGTGCGGTTAAGGTTGGCTGGTATTGAGGTGAGGTGAGGTGAGGTGAGGTGAGGTGACGTCGGGCAGGGATGACCTCGCAGTCGCTGGTAGATTGCTGCAGCTCTGTCGTGCTCCGTGACTAAATGGGATGCGAATCGAATTGCGATGGGAGAATTGAGGAATAAGATGATGGGGATGGTTGGGAGATGGTAGAAGAGCATGCAGCAGAGGAGTGGATGGATGGATGGAGGGAGGGAGGATAGATGAGAGGTTCAACCAAGCTCAGCTGTCTCTGTGATGATTGAGATGTTCCTCTTCGTCGTTTGGAGGCTGCGCTGTGTTGTGATCTTCTTCTTCTTCTTCTTCTTCTTCTTCTTCTTCTTGTTCGTTGCTCCTTCCCCGCCTCTTCTAGAAACGAGCTAGAACCTTTCGAGAAGGGGTAGGGTAGAGCGTTGCAGTACTCATATGGTGAGCAAACTCAATGATGAATGACGGACTGTTAGCAACAACAGAGAAGATACAATCCAGTCATTGACTTCTAGGCTTCCTTTTCATCTTCATCTTGTTCCTTTTTATCAAAGCTCCCATGAAGCTGCCCGAAACTTGTCCCGCTTCTACTGCGAGCTTGGGCCTCTTCGTTCCACTCCGCTAAGCTCAAGTTCCCGTTGGCGAGGCATCAAGACTTGGCCCCCTGCCGTGTCCGCGTAGAGAGTAGAGACATCGTCTTGGATATCTTCAACCTCCCATGTCCCTGTGAAACATGCCATCTCTTCGTCTCCTTCGTTTGCACATGTCTCTGGCTTCGCTGAGTGCCGTCCATCTATCCCAGGAGCTCGAACAAGGAGAGACGTGCCCGCGAGACACTCCAGCCCATGCATAGAGCAGCCTACGATTCACAGACTAGGCATACTGACATGTCGCGGCTGGCTGCATGAGCAGGATGGATCTTTGTCTTTGACAAGACGAATCATTTCCAGTATAATACAGTCTGGGTGCATCTCATCGTTGAACACCGGACTTTCTCGTGCCTGGATCGTGTTTTGAAAGTGAACGACATTGGTCCTTGGGCTGTTTTCTTCTTACAGAACGACTACGTTGTCTATCACCGTCTCTTGTCTATGTACTATCATCACGAGCTATCGCGAACATGCAGGTTGACTCTCCATTCTCTATGCCTCATATCTTTTCCAAAGGGGAGGATGCATGAACCGGCTTGGCTTGTTCTCTCACCATACACCACTCTACCAGATATCGTGCCACTACAGGGTCGCTTCAGGCTTCCTATTCATTCGTCGATGTTCTTTCAAGCAAGCTGTGCCGCTCTGTTAGATGGACTCATCCGCATGCATTTACACATATACGGTTCTTCACCCATTCTTCTCATATCCCTACGTTGAGAATTGTTGCCTAAGATTGGTAGTACACAATCATACCCACCGTCGAACAGAGGAACAACAAAACGCTTCGTGTGTAACCCGCCCTCTTTTCAGTGTTTTGAGTCGTCATGACTGTAGGCAGCAGTGGCGTCCGTGCGCCAGAAGGAAATGTTCAAGCACCATATATCACTCTGGAGCCTGCCTCTTCCCTCTGTCAAGTTCAACTCGTCTTAGACACTGTAGACTGACCACTCTTCAACATTCCGTCTGTCTGTAGACAGTCGTTGCGGAGAGCATTCAGAATGTACGTTCTTGTCTTCACAAGCAAATACACGATCCCGGACTAACGACAATAGCGACTTCATCATGGCCAAGTCTCTCACTCAACAGGCTTCGAACGAGGCGCTAAACCTGCTGGGAGACATTATTGAGGCGGAAAGCACTTCGGCTACCTTTGCCTGTGGTGGCACTCTATATAGATCAGTCTCCGTTCGCTGGGACACTGAAGACTCAGCCACATCGAAGATCACATTGCCAGAGCATGATGCTGGTGCTCTGGATAAGCTCATCACCGACTGCGCGCCCGCCTCCTTTGGTCTCGACGGCAAAGACGTGCTCGACGAAAGTTACCGCAAAGCCTCTAAACTCGACAACACACAATTCTCGACAGACTTCTGCCCTCATGCAAGCGGCATCATCGACACCATTGCCCAGATTCTTGTTCCGAGCGTGACAGGGTCTTCTCTCGGTATCCGCTCAGTGCGTGCAATGCTGTACAAGCTCAACGTAAGACACCGCTTCCCTAGCTTCTGGAGTACGCTGAGATATTGTAGATCTACTCCGGTCCGTCTGGCAAGTTCAAGGCTCACGTTGACACTCCTCGCGCGGAACATCAAGTCGCTTCCCTTGTTGTGTGCCTTCCTTGCCACCACCAGGGCGGAGCATTGCTCGTACGTCACAAGGGTAATGAGACTTGCTTCGACTGGTCCGAGGTCGCCGACAAGATTCAGTGGGCTGCATTCTACAGCGATTGCGAGCATGAGGTCATGAAGGTTACGAGCGGTAACCGCATAACTCTCACGTACAACCTCTTCGTCACTCAGCATTCAGAGAATTTACGAAGTCTGAGCTCTATGCTAGACCTTACTACCCTCCCGTTGTACGGTCATGTCAAGGAACTACTGGAGAATCCAGGTTTCATGTCAGAGGGTGGGTGTCAATCCAAATACAGCATCTGTCACAAAGACTAACTGGTCTCAAGGAGGCATCATCGGCATCTATTGCACGCACGTATATGCGCACACGAACGAGGACGCCATCTGCCTCCTACCAAAAGCCCTCAAGGGTATCGACATGGCCATTCACCAAGTCTTCCAATCCCTCGGCATGGTTGTGCACCTACGGCCCGTCATCACCACCCCCTCTGAGAAAGACTACGATGTGAATGACGAAAAGGTCAATCTCGTGGGCACCGACTTGCACCCTCTGCAGGCCTCAAACGAGTACGACGGTTGGGAGTACAACCAGGCTTACGGCATCACTTGGATTACCGAGCCTAAGCACGAGGAGCCCGCGAGCGCACGCTTGGCATACGGTAACGCAGCGTCCTTGTCCGTCTTGTACTCTAGTGCTGCTCTGCTCGTTATCGTGCCCCCTGTCCGTGATCGCTTCCAGGGCGACACTGCTGCTGCGGGGCCTGAGCGCTCGGCTAAGAAGCAGAAGCTTGATGTGGAGGCGGGTCGGGCTTACATTGAGGAAGAGGTGTACTGCATCGCAGATGAAGAGCAGTGAGTACATTCAAGGCGGTTCGTTGTATGGGCTAGGAGGTATTTGTCCTGTGCAGCCGTAGTCTTGCGGATTTACGGAACAAGGGGTGTGGGGTCTGGCTCACGTGGCGGACATCTCTGAAGCAGGTTGATGGAAGCATTCAAAGCGTAGCGTAGGCCATATGGTTTGCTAGTCTATGGTGTTTTTAACACAATCGCAGACCACTGTTCTCGGGGCCATCAAGATTGTTGACTACCGACTGTATCGCTGAGCCTAGATTTATAGGAGAAGAGCTTGTCTTATAGTTGGCGGTAAACGCCGTGCACGTAGCTACCTGCGTCAGGCTTCACGGCAGCAGGGATAAGATACCAATGCCATGTCTGATGATTTATCATCTGATTCTCATAGTCATAACTGCGGCATTACAGGTCTTCGCTTTCGCATTACTTATGTCGCCGTTTCTGCATGCCTCCCTACTCCTTGCCCCTCTTCCTTTTTCTTTCCTTACCTCAAGACTCGAAACAGCCTCCCCTGCCATCCGTGATTCTAAGCATCCACGGGACGATTCTCTCCTCTTCCTTCTTCCCTAACTTCCAGTACCACCAAACCATCATACGTTTCTTCTGCGCCGCGAGAAACGCGGGCGCGTTCGTTCTGGTTCAGTGGGGGAGGAAGGAGATGTCAGTGGTGCGAACATAGGTCACAGTTCAGGAACGCGGCGATGGAAGCGTATATGCATCTCATAAATCAAGCGCAAGGGTCTACGATATCAAGCATTTGCACCTGCGTAGGAGCAAGATCGTACGTGATATGCTCTACTTTCTCGGATACAAAAGCCGTGCTTTCAGGAGAAGGAACGCTTCAGAGGAACATGTCGAGGTCTTTCAGTACCGGTAGATACTCTGCTCCCACCGTTCCCGAGTGCTTGCCGATGATGATGATGATGATAGAGTATGACACAGCCACAGTGGCTGCTGCGCGGTGGTTATGCAGCACATCGTCAGACGGAGGTGGAAGAGGCGGCTGAGTCGTTGCTGATTCAAGATTGGATGGGTGAAGTGAGTCTTTGATGGTCTCAGCTGCGAAAGAGTACATTTCCTTTCGAGGCTCTGTTTCCAAGTCTGGACCAACTACGTCAGAAGCTCCATAAAGCTCAGCTGCGGTCAAGCCTCCCTGCCTTCGCCATCTCCGGCATTGCAATCTCAACTGCAGATCCCTCTGGCAAAAAAAGAGCCAAATACCCCTACTGCAACCACCATCATCACCTTCAATCGTTGTATTCTTCGTTTGCTTTCCTCCACGAACGATGCGTCCCTCCGATGAGATTCCAATGGCAAACCAGGGCCAGGCTGCCGACTATTATAACGGCGGACAACAGTACAACAACAACGATAACAACATTCCGCCGTATGGACAGCCACCGCAACAGCAAGGATACGGCGAGCAACCGAAATACGCGCCTCCTCCGCCGCAGTACGGACAGCAATATGCGCCGAATCCGGATTACGCGCAGGCCGGCAAGGCGGACTTTGACACAGCGTTCAAGCTCGACAAGCCAAAATACAACGATTTGTGGGCCGCCATACTGTTTATCCTAGTATTTCTGGGATTCACGGCGGTCTCTGGTATTGCAATTCAGGGATATTCTGCGACAAAGGGATTTCAAGGCGGTGGCATCTACGGCTCTAGGAACGATTTCGGCTTGAGTACGAACACAATTGTATTGTTCGCTTTCTGCTTGGCCGTCGCGTCTGTGCTGAGCTATGTATACGTCTGGTTGGCACGAGCGGTACGCAATATCATTTTATCCCTATCGGAGGTGTCTACTAATAACTTTGCAGTTCACCAAGCAATTCATCTGGATCACCGGCATCCTCAACATCATATTCGGCTTCGCAACGGCCATCTACATGCTCTACCGCAAGTACTACTCTGGCGGCATCGTTTTCCTCCTCTTCTCCATCTTCACCGTCATCTGCTTCATCTCCTGGATCCCCCGCATTCCTTTCTCGGCCCTGATGCTGCAGACCAGCATCGATGTTTCCAAAAAGTACGGACATGTCTACATGGTCAGCCTCATCGGCGGCATCGTCGCTACGGCCTTTGGCGCCTGGTACAGTGTCACCTTGGTCGCCGTCTACGCCAAATACGAACCCGGCGGCAACCCAGCGTGCTCGGCCTCGGGGTCCTGCAGCTCCGCGACCGTCATCGGTCTGCTCGTCTTCATCACCTTCGCCATGTACTGGATCTCCGAGGTCATCAAGAACATCATCCACACCACCATCTCGGGCGTCTACGGCAGCTGGTACTTTTGCTCGCACAACTTCCCAAAGAACGCGACGCGCGGCGCGTTCAAGCGCAGCATGACGTACAGCTTCGGCAGCATCAGCTTTGGGTCGCTGATCGTCGCTATTATCAATCTATTGAGGCAGGCGTGCAGTATTGCACGGCAGAGTGAGGCGAACAGCGGGAACATTGCGGCGTCGATTGCGTTTTGCGTTTTGGGGTGCGTGATTGGGCTACTGGATTGGGCGGTGCAATTCGTGAACCGTTATGCGTTTTCGCACATTGCGCTGTACGGCAAGTCGTACATCAACGCTGCGAAGGATACCTGGAAGTAAGTTTTCTGCACAGCTTCACTTATCATCACCACCACCATCACCACCATTCGTCCCCGTTACCGCCCTCAATCCACTCCCCTTGCCTTGCCTCTCTCTTTGGCAGGAAGACATTCGCTGACTTTTGGTGTACACAGAATGATAAAAGACCGCGGCATCGACGCCCTCGTCAACGAATGCCTCATCGGCCCAGTCCTCACCATGGGCGCCACCTTCATCGCCTACGCCTGCGCCCTGCTCGCCTACCTCTACCTCATCTTCACCGACCCATCCTACAACGCCAACGGCGAGTTCACCCCCGTCGTCGTCGCCTTTGCGTTTGTTATAGGTTTGCAGATTGCCAATATCTTCACGACGCCAATCGCGAGTGGGATTGACACGCTGTTTGTAGCCATGGCGTGGGATCCCGAGGTGTTGATGAGGGATCATGGGGAGCTTTATGGGAAGATGATTCAGGTTTATCCGCATGTGCAGCAGGCTATACACGCTTGAGTCACATGTTTGGAACAAGAATTTCTTTCTTCAGGGTGGGTTGTTGTCGAGTAGGATGGATCCTTCATTGGGTAATTTTTTGACCATAGTGTGTAATGTGTACTGTTCGGTCTTTATACGACTGGATGTGTTTTCATGGTCTTTATAGGCGGGTGTGTATATACGTTGATATAGTGTTTGTGGAGTCGAGAACGTTGTATATATACCCCCCTCATTATCACGGCTCTCCTTTTTTTCTTTTTTTCTTTCTCTGTCGTCCCGTCCTCAAACATGTCCCTCAACTTCTCTCCAACTCTGATTCTTTTAGTTTTTAACCAAGGCTTTCCAATTTATTTTTTGTTTGTCTTAATACTGCGTCCGGGAGATATCTATCCTTTCTTTTCTTCCAATCGAAGCGTTAGCTTTGACGCTAACAGTTCTCCCCCATCTCCCGCCGCCTTTTCTTCCCACGGTAATATATACCCACCGAACTCGCTCGCTCGCGGAAGCTAAAGTCCTGTTCTATTCTTCTAGCTAACCTTTGTACTGCCATCTTGAGGCCCCTTGGTCAGCGGCCTCATATAAGACGACACCGTTGGATAGCACCGTAAGACACCACTGCAAGACACATATACACACACAGGCAAGCACTTCTTCTTCTGACCGAATCGAAGCGAACGCGCTGGATATCAGTTTTTTTTTATTTAACTCTCAAGCCCCAACACCTGCTGCTACTACTGTTGATGTCGCTGCTGCTGCTGCTGTTATACTTTTCGAGCCATGAAACGGCCGGGTCAAGCGCATTACTGGTCGGGTAAATCGCTTCTATACTGAGGCTTTTTTTTTCCTGGAGAGTTCTTTGTTTTTTTTCGTTTTTTTTCTTCTGTTTACTTGGGCGGACGGTTGGCGGAATGATGAGGACGAGGACGACGGTGATAAAATGATGATGATGACGGACGCCCGACGAACGGACGAACGAACGAAATAAGGAGCTGTCATGGTAATGCTCTTTTACAGTCTGCCGATCTAGTTTGGACCTTATTTCTTTATCTTTTTGTGGCTGGGGCTGAGCAGGTTCGAGTGTCTCCCCCCCCGTATCGAAAAGAATATCTCTCTTTGCCTCTGAAAAAGGACAATAGTTCATCCCCCCCCCCCGCTCCACACCGCCCCACACCGACACTTTTGACGCGCCAGATACGCGATTGGAGGGAGGGGAGAGCATAGTCGACGTTTATTCGGGTTTCAGCGCCGAATATATACGGGGTTTCAGTCTGAGGATATTGCGTGAAGAGCAGAAGGGATGCAAAACTCACCGAGATATGAAAAAGAAATGGGAGGGGGAATATTGCTCTATGGTTCCCCGTTTGCGTTCGTTCGACGCTGGTGTCTGCGGAGTGCTCTGGCGCATGGGTCCGACGTCGCGCGATTCTCTATATTTAGCGGGAAAATAGAGCCGGGGGGGGGGGGAATGTACCCGTGGCACTATAGTGGGTGTCAAGTAACCAGTATACCAGTTTCTCGAGAGCTGGGTACGTGAGAAGGTATGTACAAGTGCACGGGCAGCGAGCATGACGTAGGTCAGGGAATGATGGATTTCTCTTCCCAAGTCATTATCGATACGAACTGTCTTATGCAGAAAGCGAGCGTAGAAGAGGCACGCGTTGCTAGAAACTAGCCGGAAGATCAAAACAATCATCTCCGTCCCATCAAAGACAGCTTAGAGCCGTGTAGAGCCCGGCACCCCACAACACCAAGCCCCATGTCAAAAAGCCTAGCGACAGGTAATCCGGCAGCCCCTACCAAAGGTCGAACTCCGATGCATCTTGCCCGGTTGTAAGGATTTTTCTACCCAAGTCAGCACTCCCCCCCCATCCCATCAGGTCCATCACCTGAACATAGATAACTCACAGTCCTTCCCATTACACTTCTGCTTCCCATCGTGACAGGTTTTTGAGTACCCATAATTACAGCACTTCCCCGACGGACTGCACTCGTGCACATTATCCAAGCTGCCCTTGGCGTAGTAGTTGACGGCCGCGCAGCGGTAGCAGTACTGGCCCTGCTTCGTGCCGCTCCTGCACTTGCATCCGTCTTCTTTGCAGGTGCCGCGGGACTGGAGGGATTTGGCTTGGAGTTCTTTGAGGGCGTCTTCTTCGGCGATGAGGTCTGCGTTAGGTTCGGCACGGCTGTCGGGGAAGGCGGTGCTGAGGGTGGCAAGGAGGAGGGGGGCTAGGGTGATGAGGAGGGTGGGGCGCATGGTGGCTGTGGCTTGGATGTGAAAGGAAAGATGGTACTGTGATAGTAGAGAGATCTGGGTCTTTGCGAGCAAGGACGGTGGAAAGACGAATGGCTCCTCGACGAAATTTGGGAATACTTATAGATGTTGGACTCCATCAGTGCAGTCGTTCTCTCTCGCAGTCTCGCATTGAATACGAGCTCTTCTGCCAGGTTTGTCCATCAGTGTCACTAAAGTAAGCTCTTCTATAGGATGCTGAAGTTTGTTGTTGTCTCTCTTGTTCCGCAGGCCAAGTCTCGTATCTGAAAATGTCAGGTTACACAATGAAAGGCAAGCCAAGAAAGCGCCTAAAGACAAGAGAGGAGCTATCATTGGTCCGAAATACGGAGCTGTTGGACTTTGGAGGAAATGTAGAGGGTAGTGTGGTGATACAGCGCACACCTTTGATATACGAACGACGGAATTTTCCGTGAGTCTGCAGCATCTACGGCTATTCTCGTAGTACGGACCGACGCGCTTCCCTTGTGCTTCTCTGGAAAGCCGCTGGTTAGCTTCAGATGGTGAGTTGGCCGGCACACTGCATAGCGCGGAGCTGTGCATCGTATGTGACAGAAGACAGAGAACGATGCGGAGTAAAGGAGACATTGAAGCTAAAGAGCGTATCAGGCGAAGACACCAATCCCATAAAAGTAAAGAGATAGCGCTCAGCTTGGATCTATCTAAGCTGGTCCAGATACACACTAAATGACTGACACCACGAGAGACAGGTTGAGCCTGTGTGCACCAAAGTGAAGCGCGTGACGTGTAACCCCAGTTTAAAGAATCTCGTATCGGCCAGTTCCCTTGCAGACACACTTGAGATCCTGTCCATAGATGCTGCACTTCATGCAGGTTTCCTAGGACAATGAGGCCAATGCTATTCTTAGTACAGTTTAGCTGTCCGAAGGAAGAAGCATCTTGCAGAGGACGAAAACGCTTCAAGGCGTGCCTTGCGTAAATACCTGGAGAGTCTCTGCGCATAGTGTTCGACAGGCCGTGATGTCCAGCGCTAGAGTAGCCGTCCGTCACCGGTAACAACAAGCTGTACAAGCTAGGTCTGTGAAGGAAGCATGTGAGCATTGGACAGCTTCCCTTGGAGGGACGCTTCCCATCACACCAGGCGTATCCTATCGCTACTGGCCAAGCGGTTTGATGAGAGCTGTGATGGACAATCGAGTTCAGCCTGGTGTCTATGAGGTGGGGAAGTTCTATGTGAGGAAAGTTTTCCTGTAGACGATCTTCGCATTGTCGCATTCTGTGACTTGGCGCCTGGTACGTTCACCCATGCTCTTTAGTGCAACTGGCCTTGCAATCTGTCGTATTTATCTGGTGATGCAGGTATTGTTGATCATCTAGAAAGCCTGAGAGGAAGCCCAACGAGACGGCGTAAAGTCTCTGAAAGCTGCTGATATGGAAAATGGTTCGGGAGGAAGGGATACCGATAGGTGCCGCCTTTCCCCGGCATATCCGCCTGACACTGACAAAGCGTACTTATGTTGGCGCCAAGTATTCAAACGTATGAGACAGATTTTTGAAGGTTTTGCAGGTCAAAGCACGACTTGAGTGTAACCACGTGGTGTAACAAAAAAGCTCAAAAGCTATCGATGAGGCGTTGAGTCGACATTCTATTCTATGCGTCTACAACACAAGGATGCCCACCACATACATGGCAACAACATGCCGCCAAAACCACGCCCCGACTGCATCCAGCACGTCAAGTAGGTACACAGTACGAAAATGTACGCTCGCCTCTCCCGCCAAAAGGCCGAGTAATGAGGCCGTTTATCGTGTCATTTGATGATAATTCTAGAAGCCCCGATCTATTCCCTTTTGTGATGTTTATGATCATACGTAACAAGTGTTCTGTGATAACGTGCCAATAGAGCGTCATCTTGTTGCAACAAAAGAAAAGCAAGAAAGACTCCGAAAAATGCTGGGGTTGTTTTCAACAAGCTCGCGCTCGTCATATCTAGAAGCGCCCTTAACCATGCTAACGCAAACCATGCAGTGATGTGAGGAGTAAGGGATTGGCTGAATTCGTAAATGCGCCACCATGTGCGGACAGCTTGTGAGGTTCTCTGCCGAACGTGAAATCAATGCCTACGGCTGCCAGGGCTCATCGGGCGGCAGAGAACGCTTGTACGAAACGCGTCGTCTTCGCGGTTTCTTCAATTTCATTTCTTGACGTGGTCAGTGCGGTCGTCCGTGACCGTGGCATAACGAACGTTATTATACCACGTCTGATCCTGACGTTTGCTGCGTATGTAATGGCAGATCACCCTGCTCATTGACTCAAAGGCACAAACAGAAGTTTCATATCGAGAGTGAGATCCTTGATTCCATACGATTCGTCGCCATAGTTGTCATCAAGCCTGCCAATGGACCCAGTCTCCAGGCCACGGACCTCCTGATTTTGGCGGACCGACGTCTTGATACGTTTAAGAAGTGCCATGACCTGCGTAAAGCGAGCATCAGGAGGAAGGGACCAGTCCGAAGGTCGCGTCGAAGCGATAAACTGCTGCGCTAGGTGAAAGAAATGGATGCCATCCCGGCAGAAACCTTCGCGTTTGGAGACTTGGCTGTACGGGTATTGCACGCTTACGTCGAGGTCCCAGACGTACTTCCACTTGCCCAGCGCGTTATTGATCGCTCTGAGCATTTGGTGATGGCCATGTGCGTATTGTCCCTGAGCGCCCTCGGTTGGTGTAGCACGACCACTGCTGTTGTTTTCGATCCACTCGTGCTGCGAAATTGGCGTGCTTGGACCACTCGATCCGAAACCACCGTAGTTGTTCAATGCTGTGGCAGAAGGCGCTTGTCGTTGGGCGTTCCAGACATTGACATGAAGCGCGTGTATAAGAATGAATTTCGAGTAGATGTTCGTCATGCCTTGCTGGAAGGCCGACGCCTGCGACGGGTTCGATAGAGCTCCTAGCGCGGTCCGGAAGTCGATTTGCTTCAAACGTCGGTCACCGGTGATGTTGTTGACCTGTGCTGGCCCGCCGTTGATGCCAAGGGCATCCGCACACTCCGAAGCATTGTTCGCTTCCCACGCTGCATCATCGGCAGGCAATGTCCAGCCAATCTCTTTGGCGTCAAGCTGAGGCTGGCAGTTAAAGAACATGACCAGAGCTGCATCAAGCAGGTAGATCAGGAATACGACTCTTGCTCGCTTCTCTTGCTCCACCCAACTCTCCCATGTCCATGCCTGGAGCTCTTGCCGGTCAGGTACGGGCCCGGGTTGGTGAAGGATGCTGAACAATGGATCTCCTGGGCGGGCCGGGTTGAAGATGCCCGATTGGCGTGCAGCAACAGCAACACGCCAGAACTCTCCTCGTGCTTGATGCCTTTGGGCTTGATTGCCGTGCCATGTGAAAAGCGCTTGTAAAAGTAACAGTGCTTGTATCTCCTCCACGCTCTTAGCACCAACACCGTAATCGTCAGATCCATAGCGCTGTCCGTTGCTCAGGTTCAAAAGTTGCGATGATCTGTACATGGCGGCCTTGACCAGCTCCATCAACCAACGCACGTCGTTGACTATCATTCGCTCCGAGTAAACGGCACCAACGCAGATCATTGCGAGGACGAGAGAATGATCGGCATGTACAGGATTGAATGTAGAACGGTGTGTCGTCGGCCAATGAGCCTCCCAATTCCAGAAGCACTCGACGAAATGCTTCACGTTATCAGCGGTAAGTATGCTCCTAAGCCTGCTTTCATTGTGTAGATCAATTTCCGATCTGGCGTAGCCCTCGGGGAAGCAGAAGGACAACAACGCGTTCGCCTTGTTCTCCCAGGGCTGTCCCATGTCCCACGTATCAAAAATCTGGCCGCCACTGAAACTAGATGTATTGGTGTAGATCCCGCCAAACATGCCATCCGGAGTGTGACCTCCACCTGGTGTTGGAATACTGTTGCTCATCATGTCGGTTTCGGGCTTTGCTGACCCTGCTGGGTGAGCACTGTTAGCAGTGTACATGAATTGTGATGGCTCGCTCGGCTGATACGGTTGGTTCCAGCCAATATTGTTCTCCGAGCTACTGCCCATGTCTGCAGCGTTGTTGCGATTGTAGATCATGTTACTATGATCCTCCGATTTAACTTGCTGTTCCGCGTGGTATTCAGGGAGTGACGCTGGCGCGGTGTAGCCATAATGTTGTGCGTATTGTGCAGTTTGTCCGGGTTGTGACGATTGCAGCGCATAACTACTAAGGCTCTGGCCAAAGTTCGGAGGCAGTGTCGTCGGTGTTTGATATCCGGACGACTCGTCGAAGCTGTTCCGAGAGGATGTGATATGATCAAGACTAGACATGCTTCGTCTGTTTTCAGCATGGTTTTGCCCTTGTTGCAACAAGCTGTTTGCTCTTGATCGTATTGCTGGAAGTCCATCCGAGTACATGCCGTTCTGCTGCAGCATACTAGGCATGCCCATAAGAGAGTTCGATGGTACACGATTGTCAAACGATGGCTGTGTGTTGGCATTGTTCTGAAAAGTTTGATCGTTGGAATTCCCGACTGACAAGCGGTTCCTGTTCTGGTGCGCTCTTGATCCTTCGAGGTGATCCAGATCGCCAGTCACACCACGTCGTACGGAGCATTTTTGGAAATGACGCTTCAAGATATCACTACGGGAAAAAGTGTCCTTGCACAACTTGCATTGATACGGCCTGTCTCCGGTATCTGAAATTGGATTAGTAGACATCCGTCTATCGACAGCGACCACTCACGTCTTAGTAGATGTCGCTTCAAATGTTTCGCATGCTGATATGACTTGTTGCAATGAGGGCATGGATATTTTCCTTCTGCATCTTTCTGAGGCACGGTCTTTGTGGTACCTGGCGCTGCCTTGCCCGGGGCACTCGGAAGTACGCCGCGTCTGCCCTGCTGGCCAACGACGTGTGTCGGCTCTTGGTCATGTCCGCCAAGGTATGATCCAGGGAGGGGTTGTGTTTGAGGCTGCTGGTACTGAGGCGGTGCGGAGAGACCTTCGGGCAACCGCGGATGGAGATCGCGAAGACCTCCAGGTACCGGCGATGAAGCGACGGTATACGGGTGAGCTAGAGCTGTCGATGATTGCGGAAAGGGAGGTTGAGAGTACGGATACTGTGAAGTCGGTTGGGAGTACGAGCGAGGCAAAGGTGGAGGTTGCCTTGTGCCTTGTGTGAGTCCGTTGCTGTAGCCCGGCGTAGATGTAGGTAAATGTGGTGTGCTCGATGACGGACCGTTCTGCTGAGGATAAGGGTACGGCAGAGCCCCGCTGATTGGGGGTAACGTGTGGGTCGAGGGGTTCGTGTGTGGATTGTTGCGGTCATTGTGTCCAGTCAAGTTGGGCGCGCCATTAAGATAGGTGTCCATGGCCAGAGTGTAGGCCTAGGATGAGATCGCAACCAGATTGTCAGAACTGTCAAGATACTCATTCGCTATAGCTCGACAACAGAAGGTCTCGTCGAGTATTCTGACGCCCGTTACGGATCTAATCGCTGGCAAGGGGCCCCGGCCAGGATGCTGCACCTCTAGTTGATCAGACGGATTGTGATGAATTTTCCTGGAGATTTGCTGTCGTGCTGTCGAGGTGATGCTTCGCTACTACGCAACCACCAGAGGAATGCTTCGTCACTCACAACCCCTACACCGGATGGCAGCTGGATACGACCGGACTTTGCGCAATTGCACGCACGACAACCGAGGGCTTGGAGTAGCAAACTGTTCGATGTTTGACGAGCAGTTCAGTGACGAGTGACGACGTTCGAGCTTGGATGAGCCGCCGTGAGCCGCAATGACCACGCGCCGCGAGACCCACAACCTTAATTTAATTTTGGGATCAGCCACGGGAGAAAGTGGATAACCTGCCTGTTTCGAGGGAGGGGGATGGAGGGTGGAGTGGAGTGGAGAGCTTCGTGATGGCTTTGATGGGAGGAAAGCGTGGATAAGGTATGGGTGCAGGTCCTTACACTCCAAGACTTTCTGATGCTCAGACTTGGTTCGGACTTGTCTGCGCCAAAAGGGAAGTCTGCAAGCGCAGCTCGCGGCCAACGTCAGCCAGCCGGCAGTATCTGACTATCTGTTACTAGCTACAGCCCAAGAGATCGGTGGCGCTAAGCAGGATGCGAGCCTTGAAAGGGCACGAAAGGCATGGGAGGGGGGGGTGTCCAAGTTCGTTTCGAGGTACCATACGAGCAGTGAACGTCGTCGGACTCGTCGCTGAATGAATGGACGGCTTCGACACGCGGCAGCGCTAGCAGCGAACACGTGATGGAACACCAACGGTGTTTCTTATTCCCGACAGACGGTCACGGATCGGATCCGACGACGCTCAACGGGCCAACGGCCAGCTGACGATCAGTCTGTAAAAGGCTTTCAACCGAACCTTATCACGGTACCGGTTGCCAGAGCACACGTTACAGCTAAAGTGAAGAATGATCTAACAATATTAAGGTACCGCTTGCTGCAGCTTCCAGAAGCTTTCTGTAGAACAGTGTGCCAGGTGCTCCTGCGGACTCGCTCACGAAAAACAACCCTCGCTGCCAACCATGCAGGCTTCACAAGTCCCAACAAAGTCTTGGGATCCCTCCGTCCGCCGTCGAAAGTGACGTTACAATTCAGGCGCCCGTTGACGTCCAATAAAGGCAAGCCGTTGATCGCTCTCGCAGCCACGCTGCGTGGTTTAACCCGATTACCTCTAGTCATCTCGAGCCTTGCGCAAACTTCGTATGGTCGTTCAGCTTTTTCTTCATATTTCTCGAAGACGTCGGTGTGTCCTGGCCCGAACATCGGTCCTTCACTGTATCAACTTTTTCCTGACTTGCACAATGAGCATACACATGGACGACATAATCGTCGACATCGGATGCGACAAAGAGTGACCACACAGAAGCATGTCAAGGCTCATGCAGATGTCCAGCTCAGTGGCCTAAGGTTGATCTGAGTGGGCGCATTCCATGGATCACTAAATACATACGGAACATGCCATCTCCGAGACCGAGAAGCCGAAGTAACTTCGAGTCATGCTCACACAGATGCGAGTCATAATCGATTCAAGCAGGAGTTGCGTCCGCTGCCCTGCATGGGCTGCATGTGTAGGTCTGGTCTGTGTGGTGAGTTACGCGGGACATCCAGAACGTTTTCGGCACATTTAGAGTCTTTCTCTGTCCATATAACAGCGGCAAAGAGTGTCAGCCACCAGCTTACACGAGTGGTCTGCCGCGTACATAGTTCGGAGCAGACAAGGTGACTCCATGAGCTCAATTCCATACAGTACCCGTCTGTGCATGGGATATCGGCGTTCGTCAGCCAATAAGATACTTGCTTCTGGAGGCCAAGCCGGCGATACCACTGACATGGCTATCGCATGCTCTCGGTGCGATCGGGACGAGGCGGGACGAGGCAGGGATAGTGCGAAAGGATTGAAAGACTTGGACATGAATCAAACACGTTTAAACGGATAGAGGCCGCAAAAATGGTCGCGATAACATCATACAGCCGCCTTGCACGTGTCAGTGACCGAGCGCTTTCTGATGTTGCTGAATCTGGCAGGAAATCCAGGCTAACAAATCATCGTCTGACTCTGCCCTTCACTCAACGAGCAAAGAGATCGCAACCATTACATCGACTATTTGCTTTTGGTGTATGCTTCACACTGGAGATAGGGAAGCTTTTGCAAAAATCCTCACATGCATATCGGTCCATGTTCGTCGCCGCCTCCGAAATTTCTCGACAGGCTAGCGTTGCGGAAGGAACATCTTCTGTCGTCACGATATGCCAGCCTTACCACTCATACCGTTGCACTGACTTGTCAGAGCATCTGCAAGTCAAACAGTCTAGATTTTACTTTGCATCAAAGCCTTGATCCTGTGTTATGTCCGCAATCCTCTCAGATTCAAGTATACATGCTATCGTCATCCTGAGCGAGTCCTCGAGACGAGTCCACCCATTCTGTCCAAACTCTTTCAACAAATCAGCAGTGCGTTTATTCGGGATCTTGCAGACGCCACGACCTGCGTCGGCTATGTCCCGAACAAATTGCCTGTCGGGTTCCAGCTTCCGAAAAACTGACAACACCGTGTTGTAATTCTGCGATTCCTCGAACGTGTATAGACGCTCGTTATAGACATCCGGTCTCGCCAATGCGGCGACATGCACCCGGGCCGCATCCTGTGCATCGACGAACCACTGCGGCGGTAACCCCACTACTGCTGAGGTGTCTCCTTCGAAAAGCATCTTCGTCATTCCAATACTCGTAGGATAGCCCTGATGCTCGACATTCAATACCGAGCCCAACACGTGACCAAGCACGATAGAATTAAGGGTAAAGCCAGGTTCGTTCTGTTTCGTCCACTCGAAACACGCTTTTTCAGCTAGTGTCTTCTCGGCATAGTACATTGTTACCATTCTATCCCAGTCATTCTCGAACACATTAGCTTCGGCTTTCATGACCGCTTTGGTATTCCACGCGTCCTGCGCAACCACAATATCTGGAACAGGCTCGGGCATCGCCATTGCCGCCGTAGACGACGTGTATACCACGCGCCTCACTTCTGGGTGTCGGGCTGCCGATTCGAGTATGTTCACCGCGCCGTCAATGACATGCTGGAAGTTGCCAATCTGGTCGGCCGACGTGGGAGAAGCGACGTGTGCGATACCTGAAACGCCTGGAAGGATCGCATCGTAGCAGCCCGCTTGACTCATATCGGCGACTTCAGCGAGGGAGAACTTGTCGGCGCCGTACCTCGAGGCGAAGAAGGGGAGCATCCACGAGCATCGCGTGACACTTCGCACGGTACCGTGTACCTTGAAACCATGCTGGAGAAGCTGGTCTGCTACATGGCTGCCGACAAGACCGTTGACGCCTGTGACTAAGACTGTTGAGCCTGGCGGGATAGTTTGCTCAATCGTTCTTGCTGGCATGGTGTAGCCTCGATCGGAGGTCTATTTCTTGCCAAAGTCTTCGACGAAGTTTGCGACGATAATCCCGAAGAAGACCAAAGCGACAGATATCAACCAAGTCATGGCTGATAAGATCCTCAAGGTTGATTTTGTGAGTGTACTTGCAATGCACGTGACGTGTCGGGCAGTTGCCTCTTTGGGGAAGTGATGAAATTTAGCGGAACGGCCGAAAGAGCACGGGAATCTAGTAGGCCAAGGACTCTCACCTCTACCTTCTACTTACTTGAGAAGTCTATGCCTTTATGTATTGTAGGAAGGTGGGTGATCCGGAACCCTTCATATTCAGTCCGCGGTTTCGGCACGCATGTCGCCAGACCTGCGTTTGGATATCGGCGACAGCACATTATGCTGCGAATGCGGTTTTCCGTCGCTAGGTACCAAAACGGGTACCTGGACGAATGTACCTGCTTGTACGCTCGTCTTACCCTCTAGCACGCGCTCGTAATAAGATCCCCAAGTTTCGCGAGCTACACAGGTTCGCGCCTGTTTTGAGGGATCTCGGAACACTTACGACATAATAGAATGAAAGTGATAAACAGCAGACCTGTGCAAAGCGGGGGATCATGCACTTGTAACAGTCATGACCGATGTGAGATACGCATAACAGAAATGGAATGCTATACTCAACTACGCCTATACAATGCTTTCCACACTCTAATCCCATTCATACACTCATCTTCATTGCAATGCTCTTATGTGGATTATACCCCTTGACCACAAAATCCTCCACCCTCCACCCATCAATACTCCCACCTCTCTCCTTCTTCATCTCTAATTCCGGAGAATCCCTCGGCTCCCTCGTCAACTGCTCCTTCAAAGCATCCACATGATCCACATACACATGGGCATCTCCCATGGTATGCGTAAACGTGCCTGGCGTCAACTCGCACACATGCGCCAGCATATGCGTCAACAGTGCATAACTTGCAATATTAAACGGCACACCGAGTCCCATATCGCAGCTCCGCTGATACAGAAGACTGTTCAACACGCCCTTCTCCGCTGGCTTCCCCTCCGCGTCCCGCGGGAACGACACGTAGAATTGCGCAAACATGTGGCAGGGCGGTAGCGCCATCTTCTTCAGGTCCGCGGGGTTCCACGCGCTCAGGATGATCCTGCGGTCGTAGGGCTTGTTTTTCAGCTTGTCGATGACTTCTGCTAGCTGGTCCACGCCTTTGCCCTCGTAGCTGTCATGGCAGTCTATGTACTCTGCGCCGAAATGCCGCCATTGGAAGCCGTACACTGGGCCCAGGTCGCCCTCTTCGCGGTGGCTGAGTCCGATAGAGTCAAGGTACTCGCGTGAGCCGTTGCCGTCCCATATCTTAATGCCTGCGTCGCTGAGGGGTTTTGAGGATGTGGAGCCGGAGATGAACCAGAGGAGTTCGGCGATGACGGCGCGGAGGAAGACGCGTTTGGTGGTGAGGAGTGGTAGGACGGGGACGGGAGATTGTGATGGGTCTTCGGCGGGCTTGGAGAGGGAGAAGCGCAATTGGTTTGGTGCGAATATGGAATACGTTCCTGTGCCAGTTCTGCGCGCATTGTAAAGTCAGACGCGTCAATTGAGTGTAGCGGAGTTGGCCTCTGTACCTGTCCGGCCGATGTTCGCCTTGCTCAAGAATCTCGCGGATTAGATCCAAGTATTGATGCTCCTCGTGAGGAGCAGTCTTCGACGGCGACATGGTTTGTAGTATGCTCGTATGGTTGTGAAAGTTGCGATTGCGAAGACCAGAACGCGTCGGCACGCGAGCAGGTGACATCGCGCTTGCCGCAATCGATACGCCAATCAACGCATCGGAAACACGACCTCTCCCACCTGCAGACTTGGACATCAGCACACACGCTCCTGAACATGCGCTGACCGACTCAGGGCAGATTAGCATGTCTTTGCCACGACTACCAACGACGTCTGTGAGCCTTCGAACACATCGGCCGACACCGACTACAGCATCTTTTACAGTATCTACGCGCGCCAGAAGGGCGACAATAGCAGCGCACTTCGTTCAATTCTTCTTAGTCGCGGCTAGAGCCTTGCTAGTCACGCTAATTGTTGGAGTGCTCCTGGCCAAATGGCAGTCCTCTCCCGGCCACTCTCCCCTCTATGCTGAAAATGATACCGGCCCACCGTCGCCCTTTCATTTGCTGTTCAGGCTCGCTATCGAAACGCAATGGCGACTCCTTCTGCCAGCTGGTCTTGCAGGTCTGTGGATATCTATAAGAAGGGGATATGTAGGTACGTGATCATCTGTCCCCAATTGTTCGGACATTTTCAAGTCTACGTGCTTGCATTACAAATACTTCTCAACCCATTCACAAAGACATCCATGCTGATAGATTTCAGAGGAATCTCTCCTTGTGCTTCGAGGTCTCGGTATTCAAACTTCTACTTCTTCCTCAACATATCTATCAGCGCCTGTTACCAGGTTCATCCCGACCACTACGATTCAGGACATCTTCATTCACGAGGCGTTCAAAGGGTTCGAAGTGCGCTTCTACCTCGCTATAGTGGTTGAGGGAGAAGAAGACGTCGTGGTAGTCTTCCCTGTAAGACTCCAGCTTCCGCCAGATAGACTTGAGGACTGCTAACAAACCCCCTGTAGACGCTGCTTCCAAGACGACAGGTATTGGAGGAAGTTTGGCGTGGTGCTCGCGCCTGTTTGTATGAGCCGAAGAGTTGACCCGCGTTAAGCTTATTCGTCTACAACATCTGCAGGGCTCCGAGATATCGAGGTCTGTTGATCCAGCCCTTTTCTCGCAGCGTACCGAGCATTTATTGTCTCAACACTCTCCATGCGGCGTCGCTTCATCAGTGGCACATACTGGCCCGTAGGCTTATATCCATCGCCGCCAAAGAAGAGCTTTGTGCCTTTCTCGCTCTGTTGAGCTCGAGGAAGAGCATCTGGGTCATCGAGTCTCGTCTTCCCCTGCTCTGCCACCCGGTCAACCAGCAAACCAGCTAAGACCTCATCAATCTTTCTGCTTCGCCAACTCTGCCACAAATCCTCCATAACGCCCATACGACCCCACTTCATAGCAAAGTCAGACTTTCCAAGAAGATTCGCGCCAGCTTCGTCTCCCACATATACCCAGTCGAGCGCGTCTTCCCTACTGTCGCTGCCCTCCGCAGGGAAGACGCAGTCCCACAATACTAGCGGTGCATCAGATGCCATCTCGTAAACCGGTCTCGTCGGACACTTTTGTACATCCAACATTTGCCTTACCACCTCCGGCTTCTCTAGTCCTTGACCGACGAGAAAGAGAACAGCAACTAGGTGCCTGACTTGGTGCCATAAGAACGCACTTCCGTTGACAGAGAAAGCGTACACTTTCATCCTGCCAGCTCCTTCCTCGCCTTTGAGCAAGCGCCGAAACCTCGTCATGCATGCGTGGACAGAGCGTCCGGGTTTGTTAGGTCCATTGAGCTCTTCAGCAATTGCAGACCACGAAACACCTGATGTTTTCTTCCTCAGAATATCGAGTTCTTCGGCAGTCCACACCTCGTAGTCCTTCTTCCAATCCTCCATTAATGCTTCATAGTCCGGCTCGTCCTTGGCCTGCACCAGAACATGAGAAGGATCTATGTGATAGAGACGTTGACGCAATGATTCCTCGCTTCGGCCAAACCTAGGAGTCAACAAGGCCAGAGGCAGCTGCGGGTTTTCACGACGCAGCTGTACTAGCTTTGCGGTATCGGACGGAGACCAGTATTCGAATGATCGGACTGGGGAAGTCTCCTGCGAAGAAGCTGGCGTCATCACTGGAGAGGACCTTGAGGAAGCTCTGGTCGACTTGGCTGAGACGAAGGAGGGTATGTCCAAAGTGCTGACTTCTTCTATTGAAGCATGAAATATTCGCCGCTCGAAGTTTGTAATCTGCTTAGACGGATCCACCTTACAGAAGTTGCGGAAATCATTGAGCCCGACGTAGTACGATGCAGCTTCCTGCATTGCGGTAATATCTAGCCATCCGTCTCTCTTCGATGCCACTGCTTCCTTCCCAGTCGC
Organism: Coniosporium uncinatum; assembly: GCA_033119265.1. Classification (NCBI taxonomy): domain Eukaryota; kingdom Fungi; phylum Ascomycota; class Dothideomycetes; genus Coniosporium; species Coniosporium uncinatum. The sequence continues at coordinate 124,967 of JAWDJW010006336.1, forward strand.
AGCCGGGTGGGAAAAACCTTGTGCCCCAGGAGCAGGCAGAAAGGCTGGGTTGGTGAAGAAATACTTGTACCGCCTCTCCTTGCAAGAGAATCGCGCTGAAAACCCCTCGGGCGGCGAGGGACACCATGCCAATACACGGATATCGGGTGGTAGCACTCGGTTCAGCAGATGTATGTAGGGCAGTTCATCCTTTATGTGATCGAAGGCCTTCTCTGCCTCTTGCTCATCTTCCGAAGACAAGCCAACCTCAAGCCCTCCCGTATCTATCTCTTTCGCATTGCCTGGATCGGGTACTGAAGTAATGGCTTCTTCTACTCTCTCGTCTTCCAGAGTCTGCTTTAGTAGGGGTCGGTTACTCCGCACGCGGATCCCAATGACTTGCCCAAACGCGCTTACGCCTTTATCTGTGCGTCCGCACTTGGAGTATTCGCAGCCTTCCCAGTTGAGATCTGCCTCCCAGGGCTCTTTCTCCGCGTCCTCCCTTCCTCCTCCTGTCATGCTACTTCCAGACGAACTCTGCTTCCGCCGAGGAGTAGGCATGATGAGCCTCGTCTTCATTAGTGCCCGCCATAGTTCTTCTTCAATTGTCGGCAAGGGTGTGGTATTATTCAAATGATGCTCATATCCATTGTAGCGCTGGCCAAGATAGGCAAACTTAATTGCTATCAGGCGAGTGCTGTATTTGGAGGGATCGAAGGCTTTGGACCGCTTTTTAGGCTTAGGTCTTAGTGTGGGGGATGGGGCTCGTAGAGAGACATGCTCCGGTGATGGCTCGGTGGAAGGAGTGGGAAAGTTAGCATTTTGAGCCTTCAACTTTTGCTCCAACTCGGTCACCCTGCGTATTAGGTCCGCTTGACTCCAGTTACTGTACATTGTGTCGTCTGCCATCTTTGGGCGCGCTGTATGAGCGTGTCGCAACGCAATTGCAAGCCCAGAGCGTGCACACGCATGTACAGAGATGGCGACCGGACTGTAAAAATGCTTGAACCTTCTGCGGATGAGGCTTAAGATCATTCTCTGCTACCAATACACGGACATGGAGGTTTTGGTTCGGAGCGCGAGTCGCGCGTCGAAGTTCGCTGAGTCAGATTATCACTGCTCACAAGGCCTCCACCAGCGATCGTTCGTATTCATTCGCGTCTCCTCGTCACGAACTTCATCTTGCCCCAACTGACGGGGTTCTGCTTTGGTCGACGTACCCTTTTTCGGTGCCCGTGCTTTGAAGCTGCACCAGTATCGATCGTATCAGACGACTGACAGAACCTTCTTCGGTCACGACAGCAACCAACGCGTCCCTGCCCTCGTCATCAAGGACAGGCCTTCATACCAATCTGCCTCGAGTCGAGTCTTCGAGGCCCTCCTTGTCCCGATGCTCAGGACTGCAGGCCATGTCCGGCGTCATTGAACGCTTTCAACGACCTGAATATAGCTTGTTCTCAAACATAGCTTCTGTACATCGTTACGGCCGTCCGCCCGAGTAGCCTGTCCTCTGCATGAGGCAGCGATGTAGCCTGTACGCACTATGGGTCTGCATGCCTCATACTACAGACCTTCCAACTGAGGCTCTACCCGCGCTCAGACAACGACATATGCTTATGTAACAGTTGCGTGAAGCGTTCCTTACCACGTGGATCTTGAGCAGGCTCATCAGAGCTGCATCGAAGCAACGGGTCGATACGAGGCCATCCAAGCCATCTCCATCCATCTCAAGCCCCATGTCCACCCAATCGCAAGTATGGCATGTATTTCATGAAACCCTTCCCGGTGAACGGGCGACCGTCAGACAACGACCTCGGTCGGCGTTTTGCAACTTAGAGTCAACCCATCCGAATGTGCTCTGACCGTTACGTGGCCGACATTGCATGCTGAAAACAGTTGAACAGTATGATAAGTCGCCTTTCTTTCTAATGTTTTGAAACATCATAATGGGTTGTTATGACTTTGTCCTGGAATCTGGAGCAACAGCCAATCATCGCACTGCTTTTGCGACGTTCCACCGTCAGCCTCACTACGCAATAGATTTCAAACTTTCATCTTCTGCACAGACTGAATTCTTGAACATGAGACAGTTCAGTCCCGCAGTGGAGCTGCTTGTTTTCCGCCCTTGTAGTCTATGCTTGCCGCATCCAGCGCCCGGAACAACATATGCAGGACGTTGGGTATGCCTGCATCAGATATGGAACCTCGTCGTCGGTCAAGCTTCCACTCGTTTCTTGAACCCCACGACCCTGTCTATAAGTCTGTGCTATTATGATCCTTCTCCTTCGTCTTGATCAACAGTCTTTACTCTGACGTGCTAATCCATGCCCGCGAACCCATCAAGTATAAGCTCCGCGATCGCTCATATATCATATAAGGTTGCCGTGGAGATGTTTGTAAATCGACCACTGTCCAGCTATAGAAAACCGTCAACCATCTTTCGCTGTAAGCGTCGAAGTCATAAAAGGTTGTCCTCCATTTTATTGGCACATTCTTTGTTTTACTACAACTCGACTATACCTGCCAAAACAATCCACTTACTATAATTGGTTTGTTCCCGAACAACAAGAACAGTATACTAACGATGGCACTACAGTACCAGCCACAGTATCGCCAGCATCGCCGGGCATCTCATAGCGTACCGATCGTTCACCATCAACCCTATCCTCAGTCCGTCATGACAGCCGTCCTTCCAACGCCGGAACATCCGGTCAATACCATCAAGCCAATGAATCCGACGGTTGCGGCCGCCCTGCCTGATGTGACTCCCAGAATAGCTTCACGCAGCGGCGCCAATGGTGGACGGGGAGTGCCGACGTACTTTGACTCGCCGCAGATGGACGCTGACGGACAGCCCTCCTTTGAGCCGGGCAAGACCACTGATGCCAGTAGACCCAGATATACCGGAAAACGGCCTTCTAGTTCGAAGAGGCCTCTAGATGATCGCGACGAGTTTTATGATGCAGATACATACGTTGAGCCCAATACAACGCGCCCAGGACATACTTCATACCCTCCACCGAGCATGTACAGACAAACCTCACGGCGAGTGTCCGACTCGAACGCATACGGTTCCCACGCACGCAGACCGTCGAATGCCGCCTCTCAACATACGCCCTTTATCACGCCCCCAAAAGGCCAGTATCCGACAGAGCGTAGTATGTCCTTTTACGACATGAAGCAAGCCCAAAAACTGCCCGTGGCCAATGGAAAGCCGTTTCCACTACAATCCCGCGATTCCTACGCCGGCAGTGCATACGCCGGCTACTACGGCGGAGACGCTCTCGAAAGCCAGATCCCACGCCATCCGACACCGCACATGGGTCTCCCACCAACCCATCCTCCTCCACGAGGCGAGCCACCGTCTGGCATGAGTGGTTTACCATGGACTATGTGGATGAACTCAACAGCGAAGAATCACTTCGTCGCCACTATAGGGGAATTCGTTGGGACGACCATGTTTCTCTTCTTCGCATTTGCGGGGACTCAAGTTTCTAACGTGAATGACACGACGGAGTCTGGCACGACTACTAACGCGACTACAGGGTTCGATCCGAGCAAGCTGCTATACATTGCACTGTGCTTCGGGTTCAGTTTGATGGTCAATGTGTGGATCTTCTTTAGAATTTCGGGCGGACTGTTTAACCCTGCTGTAAGCCTCAGTCAGCAACTAGAAAGATCGTACGGCAAAGCTAATTGCAAGATCAGGTAACTTTAGCTCTATTACTGACCGGTGCAATCGGCATGCTACGATCGCTCTGCCTCTTCGTCGCCCAAATCGTCGGCGCAATCGCAGCTTCTGCCCTTGTACTCGGCATCTTCCCCGCACCGCTGAACGTGCAGACGACTTTGAGCGACAATACGTCCGTGGTACAAGGCACCTTTATCGAAGCGTTTTTGACTGCCGAGCTCGTCTTTACAATTCTAGTTCGTCTTCCCTTACCTACTGCTTGTCTACCAACGTGAATGCTGACTTGCATTCGCGCAGATGCTGGCAAAGGAGAAGCACAGATCTACCTTTATTGCTCCCGTCGGCATCGGCCTCGCCCTCTTCATCGCTGAGCTTGTCGGCGTCTATTATACAGGCGGCTCCCTCAACCCAGCTCGCAGCATCGGCCCCGCCATCGTAGGGAACAAGTGGGACTCCAATCACTGGGTATACTGTACGTCAAAGCCACACTCTCCCTACAACTCTCTGAGCCCCCCGACGTCCAACCTCGTCTGTTCTCTCCTTTCAAGCTGAACAAAATCTGATAACTATTGCTCTTCAATAGGGGTCGGCCCCTTAGTCGGCTGCCTCATAGCCATAGCCTTCTACAAATTCATCAAGCTGCTCGAGTACGAAATGGCGAATCCGGGCCAGGACGCAGACGACTGGAACGATCCCACCAAGAACCCTGATCACGAGCTCCGCGAACGGCAGCGCGCGATGACGGCGCGCGTTTTGCACAGTTTGGGGCTGGGCCATCTCGTCGAGGAAGGGGGTGGTGGTGGTGGGGCGGGGGGGCAGGGGACGGCGGCGGCGACGGGGAATTCGAGTTTCGAGGAGAGAGAGGTGACGCCTACTAGTGTTGTGCAGGCGGCGGGTGGAGGCAGTTTGATGGATGGCAGAGGCGGTGGCGGTGGTAACGGTGGTGCGGGATTGGGAATGGGATACGGACCCGGACCGCAGCAGTTTGTGGACCCGCACGCGCAGGTACAGATGCAGATGCAGCAAGTGCCCGCCACACCCTCTGGGAACGGAGGGTTTGGTCCCCAGGATATGTCTCGGAGCGCGAGGAGTGGGATGATGAGGAGGGGAGTGAGTCAGGATAATCCGAGTGTTGGGTATGCGAGGGTGCCTACTGCTGCTGCTGCTGCTGGTGGGCGGGAGGAGACGGGGAGTCCGTTTGAGGGGGCGCAGCGGATGGGTTGAAGATGGAGATACATGGGTGTCGCGGATCGATGGAGGTGTGGGGTGATTATGATTTGCTTCCTGAGCGAATTTGACGGCCCGTCCAATGATTACGAAAGCTGTATGAGTTGAGGACGACTACGGCTGGAAGTGATTTGAGGAAGACTGGTACGACGTTAAAGAAGTTCATTGATATGTAAATTTCATTTCTTGCACCGCTATCCAGAATTCCTATTCCATACCATATGACTCTCAATCAGGAGCCTTCTCCCTATTCTTCCAACTCGCCTCAATCCCCTCACAAACCCTTACATAATCCCTCCACCTCCGCCTCCCCTCCCCCACATCCCCCCTAACATCAACATCCCACTCCAACCCCTCCCTCCCCTCCTCCTTCCCAACCTCAACCCCCCTCCCCGTCCAAAACATCGTCCAATTGCTCCGCGGAATCCGCCAGGTCCCCGTGCTCCGCTCAAAATACCACTTGTTGACCGGATTGTCGGAGCGGGAGCGCCAGACGACGCCGTCGGGAAAACAAGTGCGCACCATGGCGTTGAAGACGATGTCCGCGACGCCGCCGGCGCCCTGGCTGCGCTGGAGGACGGCGAATTTGTCGAGATAGGGAACTGGTGGGCGACGGCTGTGATCTGACGTTTCATCGGGAGATGATGCTGAGGTTGAGGGTGAGGGTGAAGGGGTTTCCCAAGTCAAGATGGCGCCGCCTTCGTATTCGCCCGCGATGATGACGCCAGCGATCTTGTTGCGGATGCGGGAAAGATAGTGCCGAACGTCTAGCGGCCGCTGGAAGGAGTCTTCTATAAGATTCAGGAGGCGCGGGAAGTCAATGCGGGGGTCGTCGAGGAGGAGAGATGTGCCTTCGGGACCAGGTGGCGTCCAGGGATTCGTGTGAGGGTCCGGGATGATGGTGAGGGGCATGCCGCGCTTGAGGACAGTGGATGGTGTAAAGCGTGGGTTGACTGAAGGTGTGCTGGCGAGCCGTGCTGTGGGGAGGGAGGAGGAGATTAGAGGTTTGTCGGTTAGTAGATTGTGTATGAGAGGGTTCTTCTGCCTTCTTGTAGCCACGCCCGGAGATGCTCCTGTAGATGTGGAGGAGAATGCAGAATTGGCTGCCTCAGATGGCGTGGTGATGAGGGCGGATGAGCTTGGTGGTAAGAGTGTCAGAGCTTGCTGCGCTAAGTCCAAATTCTTGACGTGTCTGCTCGTAGGCTGGGTAGAGATACTGGTGCTGCTGTTCGCAGACGTATCTCGGTCGTTGGCCGGCAATACTTCATCCTCGACGAACTTGGAGAACGGGTTGCTTAGTCCGAACACCGTCTTCTTCCTCGCCGACTTACTGGCGGTGACCGGCGCCTTGACACGTTCCGATGTCGGGTCAGAAAGCTGTCTCCTGATGTCACGATACTCTTGCTCTAGATTGACGAAAATATGCGCGTTGTCCCTCTTATTGTTAGCAGGCATGCCTCCAAGGGTATCCAAAATGATGATTTTGTCGAGCGATATATGATCTCGAAATCCCTCTCTTCTCTCGGAGTCGGTCATATCGACATGATTGTCTTTCGGTGCCGCGTTCGGATTGATCCCGGCCAGATCCCGCGTCAATGCAAGGACAACATCATCCGCTGATACCACTTTCGTGGACATCGTCTCAGTGAAGAAGGCCAAAGGCGGGAGGACCGCTATGATGCCTTTGCTCAGTGTGGAGTGCAGCAGCTTGCGATTGTCAACCTCCACACCCCCCCGAACTGCGGCTCGACATGCTACTTGTCCTTGTAATGGGGATACACCTATCAGCGAGTCCAGTACGCGGGCTTTGGCTCTTGGATGTACATCGATCTGCGCTGCGACGCGCGCCGCCTGTTGCAGGATGGTGTCTCGCCGACTCGGCGTATACTGCTGCGGAAAATCCGAGGACTCGTCTTCGTCACAGTCTACGATGACCGCGCTTCTGAGCCCAAGACGTCCGAGCTGGCCCAGGGTAAGTCCAATGCCCTTCAACGTCTCGTCATCAAGTGACTGCGGAGCCCGTAGCTTGACGACAGCGACATGGACTGTTTCCAGCAATTCTTCCACGAACGTGTCCGAGCGCGGCTGCCGCGAAAAGATGGGGCTAGCTTCAATGGCCTTGGAGGGGCCATACAGACTCCCCAGGTTTACTCCCAGTTTATCCAGCCTCCCCTGCTTGTGACCATGTGTATGTGGTGCCTCGCCCTTCGCCTGCTGTACGCTGGCCGATGGCTTGCGCGGCTGCGTGAACTGTTTGAAGTACTGCCTCGTATCCCTCTTCGTCGCTTTGGAGCTCAGAACTGTCGCAAGGAAATCTCTATCCGCTGCTTCTTCTTGCGCCCTGCGTAACCGCTCCTCTTCGATCGAAGGTCCGGGCGCTCGTAGGCATTGTGCGGTTGATAAATTGGCGGCTCGCGGTGAGCGTACTGCGGTATTGAAGTTCGTAGTAATGCGCGTGGTAACAGAGGCCTGAAGCAGTCGTATAAGCCCCCACTAGGTCGCATGATAGGGTGCTCGAAGATACTGACCGAAGGCTTCCCCGGCCTGCTACTGAGCGCTCTTGGGATGGGTTTCATGTTGGGGAAGGCCAATTCCACTTCAAATATGTCAATTGACGCATGCTGCAAGCAGAATGCTCAGGTCTAGTTTGTTCACTTCATGTTGACAGTCATATATGATTGCGAACTTCTGACGCGTCGGTGAGTTTGCGTCACGCTTTGTGTTGGCCGCGGGAAATAAGCTGCGATATCGCTATCGGGACGGATTCATGACTCGTGTCACAGCGCCACGTGCCTTAACTGATAAGAAGTTAATGTACCTTCTAGGTATCAGGAGAATCAATCTGCTATTCGACGTTCCGACTGTGCTGTGGTGACCGACTCCGCCAACTCCCACTCAAGCGATCAACGCAGATATCAAAGGTTGAACATCCAATGCATTGCCAGGTATCATGAATCGTAGTCTTTCAAGGTAGCCACTCTACTCGTCAGCGACCAGGTTCTGTCCGTCCCTCAATCCCTCCACAACGAGCTCATCGCCTGTAGCCCTGCGGTACACATCCCGTACATCCTCCGTTGTTGTCTCGAAGTGGCTGGTTGCGTCGTAACTCTTACTGATGAAGACGTTGTCATTGACACCGCTCTCTAGGGGCGCGTATAGCGGAATGGGTGGGCCCATGAACTGCTCCTCAATCTTGCCTAGGCGATCAAGGCCGGGTTGCAATTCGAGGTGGTGGTTGGAGGTCGACTCAGCGATAGTGGAGACGATGGCGATATAGTAGGGTTTCGGGCAAACGTTGTGAGCGTGCGAGATCATCGAGATGTAAATGTCTACAATGCTGTTAGTCTTGCAGAAATCGATCGAATAGAGCATAACATACCATGCTTCCGCCCAACTTGGCTTTGGGGAATGATGAGTTGCACCGAATCGCTATCTTGAGTATTCGCGATCGGGTGCTTGAGCACACAAATAGCCTTCAGAAGAAGGCCGGCCACTTGCACCTTTCCAGGGAAATAGCTTGGATCGGCGATGATCTTCTTGGCCTTCGTCTCGAATTTCATGCCCTCGCCCTCATCACCCCTCTCCTTCATTGTCGCCTTGATGCCTACAGCTTTGTTGCCCTCGTAGATGACCTCGTCCACATCCGTGCTCAGCATGTAAGTGCCGCCGTAGATGGCTGATAAGCGCGCGAAGCCCTGGGGTAGCTCGCCGAGACCGTAAAGCGGGTAGATGTAGGGAGACTTTCCGTAGCGAGCCATGCTGTTGGCGTATAGTCGGATGCGGGTAATGCAGTCTTCGGCCATGCCAGGCGTCGTGATGTATCCGTCACTGGAATACAGCGCCATAGCGTGACCAATGAAATCACGAGTCGTCGCCTCAAGACCGAACTTGTCGTAGACCTCTTTCATGGTGCAACTCCGGGTGTTCATGCCTGTGAACCTTGAGTGTCAGCTTCATTGCTCTCCGCTATCCTCTTCCTGCATAGAATGCCATACCGCCATGCGTTGCTGGGTTATCCTCCTTGTACGCGCCTACCCACTCAAGGAACTTCTTCGCCCTCCTCTTTTCAAAGATGCCCATGAGCGGTGATCGAAGGGCCTCCCCAGCATCTGAAGGGACCTTGGCGACCGTCGCCTTTGCGCCACTGCCTTGCTGTACATAGCTGCCGGCTATCTGCTTGAACTCGAGGTATCGTGTGACGTCGGTTGAGACGAGGATGTTTGTGAGCTCGCCGTTCGACATGAGGAGCTTGGGTACGAGGTCAATGTTCCAGTCATTGGGTCGGCCGTATTTCTTCCATGGCTCTTCGCCTTTAGGGTAGTTGCCGTACTTCTTGAAAAGCTATGAGTAGCATGAGTATCTCACTATTGTGGGAGGTGTCTTTATGTCTTACATATTCGAGGTTGACAGAGGCCGATTCGCTGCAGGTTGTGAGCTTCAGAGGATTCGAGGCGTATGCAGGGTTCCTTACGCTCCATAGTGATCATTGCGGTCGAGATGGAGGACTTTTTTGCCTTTGACACTCATGACACTATAGCGAGATCAGCAACTGTGATAGATGTCGCGCGCCATGGTCCTGCTCACCCAGACAGAATGCATTCAGTCAGACCTATTCTATACATTAGCTCTCATCTTCACCTGCTACATGGTGGGGCAAAGTACCAGTGCCGAGCACGATTACATCGTATTCTGGTGCTATTTCTTCCATGCTGGATGGTGGATAAAATGTGATTCAGTATGTAGGTTTGAAGAGGTTCAAAGTTGTGGGTGGGTTGTTCGGCGTGGTTTATGTAACGCTCATCGCGTGGTGGTGGACGCCTCAAACGAAGTGATGATCGTGGCTGAAACCAGCCAATCGAAACACGCTACAGCATTCCTCGGAACGTGATGCTAGGAAATTTACGTGCATTTCGTGCTGCTGAGTATATGGACTATCCTTCCACATTGTCTATGTATTGAGAAGCCAAAAATCACCATTTGCTTCATATGCAATTCATTGCCCCAGCCCGCTGTCTTGGAATATTGCAAAAGCCACCCATGCTTGCTATAATGCTCATCAAGTGTCCAACCCAAATGAGGTCAGCCAAACTCCGTGATCATGGTCCTCGTATCGCAACTGTAGTGTGCTGATGCTGGAATAGCCTGCCTGCAGCATACTCGTGAAACTACAACCGTGAATGTAGCCGTGTTTCAATCCTGGAATAGCACTCCTCAAGCAGACTTGTGATATCAGCATCCAATCGTTAGTTCTCTCCTAACCCTGAAAGAGCATGCCTGCAGCATACTCTACGTTGCCACCTGTGGCATCCAATGCGGCGATGGCTTGAGAACGGGAGAAGCCTAGAGCCTCGAGTTTCTCGATAGAGTCTTGTGGGTGAGCGGAGCCTGGTGCCGCGCCGGGAGCGACAGAAGTCTGGGAGTTGGACTGAGCGCCAGATTGAGATGATGGGCCGCCCAACGTCCGACCCTGTCCGGAGAAGTTGCTCGCCTGGGACGAAGTATCCCTCGATGCCACTCCTGCCGCAGCTGCAGCTGCGGTTCCTGCAGGCTGAACAGCACCAGACTTGGCACCGATTTCCGTGCCGTTGGGACCGGGAACGGTTGGTTCTTGAGCTTGAGCGTCTTCGAAGTACTTTGGAATCTCGGACTCTGGGAGGAATGGCACTTCTGTGTTGCCTAACACGAGGACGTTCCGCTTGAGATCGATGTTTGCCTGATATCGCTTCAACATGTCGAGACCAAAGAGGAGATCGACATCCTTGCCCTCCATGACGGTGAACGCGCAAGGCATTTCGGCATCTCCGATCTTCATCTCCGCAGAATGGACCCGGCCCAGAATGACTGCAGTACCGACACCCTTTGCGATGCCTGCATAACGCCTATCGATGAGGCGCATGATGCCGCATGCTTCCGCGCAAGAGGGAGACATGATGGTTGCTTGAGCACCAGAATCGACGAATGCCTTGACCGGGTGACCGTTGACCTCGGCATTGATGTAGAGCATAGTGACTCGAGCGAAGACTAATGTTTATTAGCTTGGAAAGAATAATGTGAGCTCTGGTACCTACCCTCAGGATTGTTCTCGATTGCGTCTTGGAGATTTGTCATGACATTGTCTTGTCGGATCATCTCCTCAATCTTTTGCTGGGCTTCGAGATCGAACGGGTCCGCGTTGAGTCTCTCGATCTGACGTGCGCGTTCGCGTTCGCGCTCGTTCTCCTCTCGCACTGCTTCCAACCAGGCGTTCCAGAAAGCATCCGTGTCATATACGGCTTCGGCTAGAGAAGCCTGACGTCCACGTAGGTCCTCCAATGCATTGTCATCTCTCAGGAACCTAATTCGAGTATTTTCGACCTCTGCCCGAGTTGGCATACGTACTCCACCGTTCTGGTTGTTGCGCTGGCGCTGCGGTTGTCGCTGTTGTTGCCTAGGCGGTCCCCGATTGACCATCATGACCATCATATCACCATCTTTGACTCCTACTTGTTCCAACGTCTTGCTGTCGTCTTGTACTGTCTGCCCGTTGAAGAAGATGACTTGGTGGGAAGTGAGGAAGTTGGTCTCGCCCTCAATGAAGGCTTTGAGGTCAGCGATAGCGAGGTCGTCGGGGAGATCGAAGGTGAGGATCTCTCCATCCAGCGGCTCGTTGGCAGCGTTGATGGATATAGTGAGACGAGGCCTATAAGTTGAAAGCGTGCCATTAGTAGAGTACCGGCTGTCACACAGAATGCCGCGATGCTCACATCTTGATTTGATTTGAGGGGGCTCCTTTGCGTATTTATGCAGGTGTTTATGCTTTCGTTCGGGCAGAGTCGCACGATGTGGTGGGTGAGAGCGCGGAGTGGACGGCACCGACGGAGAGGTAGGATGTTACGTCGTGACTAAAGTGAGACAGAGTAACGTCGAGTGTCTGTACGGAGCCAAATGGAGATGCAGAGAAAGTGTAAACTCCACGTGGAGTCTCGCGTGTCGGAGAAGCTGTACTTGAGCTAGAAGGATGTGGAAGCTGTTCGGCGAGTGGCGGTGGGATGTGTTCAGTAGTAGCGGTTGTTGTTTAAGCAGATGATGAACACCGTCGAACCATGTGGCGGTAAGTTGGGCTGCAGTAAATCTGCTTGGTAGTAGGTATGAAGGCCCAAGCCGAACAGGGTCACAGCATATGAAGGCGTCGTGTGAGTGTTGCGTTTTTCCAAGATCGCCTAAACTGTGTGAGCACCAATGTGAGCACCAATGTGAGCTGTACGGATTAGGAAAGAGTGCGGGATGACGAGGCAGCTGCGAGTTGTTTATTACCCGGGCGGGAACACAGCCACATCCCTGCTACTGCTACTGCTACTGCTACTGCTACTGCTACTGCTACTGCTACTGCACCTCAGATGCCCAAGAACCAACTCTCACTTCATCAGTACGAACAGTCTCGTGTCGCGAAGGATCATTCAGAGTTGTCTTCCTCCGTGGCGCTCGAATTACTAGAAACCCTGCGAAAGGCTTTGTCTCTTGCAGCAGCTTGGCTCCACGCATTTCGTCCAGCGGAGCACCTTCGAAGAGACCAACCATAAGCTCTCTCTCACGTGAAAGTGCCCAGTACCCCCC